>CAEGAF010091576.1:0-47258 GCA_903067075.1 Micropoecilia bifurca | reverse complement strand
TTATGCAGGGAGGTCAAATGTGCAGCGAGGCAAACTGGATGTGAACATTAATGAAGCTAATTTTAGTCCGGTCACACACTCCGGCTTTCTCTTGCATTGGAGTGTCCTCGGTGGACAAGTTGGTTGTTTTATTTCCCGGCAGAAAGGCTCCCGATGCCCCAGCACAGATGAGGAAGATTATGCATGATGTGTAAGCCGTGAATGGTGGTATCTCTCATTGTAAAGGCGCCACACACAACATTAAAATGATCATACATATTTACACAACGATCAGAATGTGTGTGAATGTGCCAATGTAATTGCATGGTTTCCGCTTGGCATAGATTATTTCTGCAAAATCATCATGCGGAACAAATCAACTAGGCAGGAAATGAAACTGCAGCAGACATGAGTCAACTAATGGGAGTGGGTGGGTAAATAGGTCATGTTCCCTTAGTGTATCCCAGTTTTATTGTGCAGCCCATGTGCCTGGTGAAGACGGCGCATAGAGAAATCAATGAAAGCATAACGATAGTGAATTGTAATGGATCCCAGTTAGAAACATAAAAAACGAAAAGAGCTGATTCGGAACCTTACATCTGTGTGAAAATGAAGGGAAAAGTCCAGACGTGGACCTCTGTGGTCTTGACAGGCTTATTGTTGTTGTTCAATAATAATAACTTTTATTTAACCAGATAAAAAGCTCTTTGAGATCTACAATCGCTCTCTCAAAAAGAGCCTAGCAATACAATCTCGTAGAAGAACAGAGTCAGTAAGAACTCAATGTTCTGTAAAAGTGGGATGGATTAGGACAGATCCGGGAAAATTACACTGAAAGTGACGGCATCACCACTCAATTTTGGCTGCTCTCTGCAGTGTGGAACAAAAATGTCTTGGATTTCTACTTTATGGAAGACATGTGAAAGATCAAATTTAAGATTTTTTCCACTGAACGTAACATTTACATACTAACAGCCATAGAAGTATTGCCACCTGCCCAATATTGAGCTGATCCAGGTTTTGCTGCCAAAATAGTCCAGAACCACCAAAACCCTACGAGACGCCTGAAGGGAGTATAGTATCTGACACCAATAGGTACTAGAGGTCAGGGGTTTGCAACTTTTAGACGTTTCTCTGCTTCAACACACCCAAGTCAAATAATCAGATCATTAGCAGAACTGGAGAAATTGACTGCACACTGAGGAGACAATTTGGGTATGTTGCAAGAAACTAGTTCTCGCTTACTCATCCTCTAAGTTACAAAATGGACCAGACACATTTTTCCAGCACATTCCACACGTTGGATCAGATTGACATCTGGAGAATGTTGAACAACTTCACGCTCCTTTTTGCACTCCTCAAACCATTCCTGGGGAAGGGCTGGACAGAATGACTGAAGATCGTATCAAGCGAAAATCATTTCTTATCAGTTGGCATCACATCAATAATTATTGATGTAATTTAAAACAATTTTTCTTGTGTTTGTTTAAAATATTTGAAATATTTCCAAACTGATGACTTGTCTTTTCCTGTTTTATCCACAGTTTTCAGTCAAGCTCTTGATAATTTTTATGCAGTTATGAGGCAGATTAGCAAAAACTTAAATTTCTGCTGCGCAAGTTAGTCAAAAAGCTGTTGCTAGGAAACCACAAGTTACTCAAGTAACAAAAGACTGAGTGATTTAGTCAATGTCATCAACTTTGTTTAGCCGACTGTGAGACGTTGAGCAGCTAAAGCCTTTCCTCTGTCTACATCCCCCAGAATGCTGTGCGGTTCAGTGAAATGACTGAATGTTCTATCAGACATATTACCTGTTGATATTGATCATGTGTCCGTATCAATATTCATTGTTATTGATTTATTGCCCAGCCCTATCTGGGAGCACATCTGCTTTGTGTTGGGTATTATCCTACTGAAAGAGCCCACAACCAAGCAGAATATTACAGATTTCTTTTTTTCTACATTCTCGTCTAAGACGGGTTAATTGAAAACAGAGAATTTTCATTCTGGTGTAAAAACCTCTGACTTCACCGAGCTGCCTTAACCTGGGACCCAATGAAATGTGTTTCAATTTATCTAAATCCTCTTGCTTCTATTTTCAATTTTCAGAACTGATCATTTACAAAATAGCGACATGACAAGTTCAAGTGGGAATTTTGGTCTACTGGTAAGTTAACTGTATTAATGTCTTCCCTCTTACTTCTGTCATTTATTGCTCTTCCTGTCATCAGGGACACAGCTGCTGGGGAATTTGCCATGAGCAGTCCTGGCTGCAAGCCTGGCTGCAAGCCTGGCTGGAGCTGGCTGGCTTACACAGCTGCAGAGGAAACACTGGCACCTGCACGCCTGTGTGAGCCGTTTCTCTGGAAAACAGGCTGGGGAAACATATGCCCCTTCTCCCAGCGGCAGGTCCCACAGCTGCAAGGGGAAGGAAGCAGCATGCAGTGGTGTCCACTGCGTCCGAAGGCCACACAAACTGGGGAAAAACTCTGCGTGTCAACCAACAAAAGCTCTCTGGAGAGGTTTCTGGCTGGCACCGAGACCTTCCCCTCAGGAGTCAACAGGACTCCTACAGCAATGTGTGGCTGGCTGTGAGTCAGCAAGGCCAAAGCATTTCCAGCAGCACCTCACTTAAAATAAACTAAGTGCAAATGTGATAACTTGTTATGTGAAAAGCCCATTAACCTTGTGCTCAGTGAATTAGAGTTAGAAGCGGGATGATTATTTAATTGCTGTTTGTTTCTAGTAATAAAAGCGCAACAGGACGGGGTTTTTAGAGTTGCAGGACAGATTTAAGAAGCACTAAATTGTGAGATGTATACAGGGCCACAGTCACATTGACATGGATGAAGAACAAGATAAGATATGGCAACAAGATATGGCCAATAGCTACATTTTCATTTCATGGTAGTTTCTGACTCAGTGATATATTTCTGCAGATTGCAATAGGACCACAAGAAAGAGGCAGAGGAATTCTTCACAGATTATCTTTTCCATATTATACAGTTATAGTTTTAATAAACATTTAAAGAACATGTGCATGTTACAGTTTACACTTATCTGCTATTATAACATAACATATGAATGAAAAACACTGGGATTGTTGTTTTAACATCACAAAATGTCTGAACAGTTTGAATATTTTGGTAATAAATTGGACTTCTCACTTAAGTAGCACTAAATGTTGTAGATATTATTCTGTTTTTATCCTTTAGTATATTTGGAGTGTATAAAGTCAATTATTTTCAGTTGTATAGCTTTGATAATTTTATGTATTCTTAAAACTGTGTATTTTTTCAACCATCTTTATGTATAAGTCTGGCTCAAAACATGCTTTTGAATATGAGAATTCTGACTGTTCATAAAAGCAGTGCTGCAGTCGTATATATTTAATATTTGTGTCTAGAACAGTTAAGTAGAAATGAACTCTTTGCAGTATTGATGTATTGCAGAATCTTTACATTTATATAAAACAGAATAGATCTGGTCCAAATACAAACATAATATGAAGACCTCTTTAAGCTGTTCAAGGTCATTTATGAGTCAAACTCTTCTGCTGGTTATATCTTGTAATACACATAATACACATGATGACTACTCTGGCTTAAAGCTTGAAGTTAGGGACAATTTGAGAGAAAATAAAGCACAATATGTTTTTCAAGGCACAATTTAGCCTAGAGTTTTCAATCACTGTGCAGATTTCTACAGCCACTTGATCCACAGAGCGCATGCATTGAATACATTGTTGTGTAGATGCTGATCTACTGGAACATTGCCGTCCAGGTGGGCACTAAAATAAGAACTGTAGATACCAGTTCCCCTTTTTCACAGTCAGCTCCTCTTTCTCTATGGCTCTTCTATTCAGCCGATTCGTCAGGCATGCAGTAACTCAGAGGTTATGCCCAAAATGATTGAATGATTGTACTGGGCCATCTTTACCAATCAGTACAAACACTCATAGCCTGTATCGCATTACCAAATCTGTGGTTCCCAAGCAGCCCAGCTGCTGCGGTGTTACATGTCTACAGCTCAGCCAGCTTGCAAAAGTAACTGTCACAAACATCCACTCAAACTCATCAACGAGTCAGAACAGGTTTGTCTTAGTACTGCTGGCTCAAATTTGAACCAGACTGGGAGAAAATGACCGGAGCCAAATCTCCGTACACGACCCATGGTGTGCATGATGAGTGTGTGTTTGCATTTTAGGAGAAACTATGAGAAGATTATGACATATTAAGCAATGTTTTGGCAGTCAGAAGCCCAGATTAGATGTGGGAGGTTGCGTGACACTGGCCTGTTGTGATGACTGCTTACGTGTGATGATCAGAACCGTTAGAGCTCTGGCTCACTGATTGTTCCCCATTACATCATTCTGAACACAGATCTAAGGGCTGCAGCTTTCTGCCCATACACACAGCAACAGGGCTGAACATTTGCTCTAAGAAAGCAGCCAAGCTAGTGAGAAACAGACACTTAGCAACCTTCCTTCTCAGTTTAGCATTCTTACTAACTCTAAACCTTTTGAACTAATGATTTGACTTTTTGTAGCTGTGAGTGAGAGAAAACAAGTGGAAAAATGTGCAACAGCTCTCAATGAATCCAGTCAGTCTTATGTGCAATCTCTAATTATATCTCAAAGCAATGGATTAGCAGGCAAGACCAAATATCTGCCATAGAGTACAGCTGCACAGGAAGACAGAATTTCAAAGATGTAGATCAGACGTGTCAGGAAATAGTTATTCCAGTGGGAAAGAACATATTATCTCTCCTAAATTGATTTATTACATCTGTCCTGTTGCACTGGTGTGATTTCTTTAGTTGTGTATTTGATTAAGCATAAACCTAATTCAGGTTTGAAATGTTAGCCTTGTGATACTTTTTCTGAAACTGATTTTAAAGAAACAATTTCAAAAGATGAGAATCTAAAGGAGTTACATTTATTTAATTGTCCCGTTTTATTTTTTATTTAAAAAATATGACCATGCTTGAATAAATAGTTGTGACTTGACTCAGACATCTGTGGTGCCTAATATTATACACACAGGCAAGTGCTTCACTTTTATCTGATAGGTTGCATGTATGTGTCCTTGGAAATTAGATTTAAGGTTAGAATAAGAGACATGTCCTATAACAACTCATAGGATATGGTTCACAGCATATTAATGCCAAGCATCCAACTCAGGGTGGGTCTGAGCTTTTAAAATGAAGAGAAAAGGATACAGGAGGACTATATAAGAGCTTGTTGAAAGTAAAGGCCATGTCATCTAGAGAAACTTAGTCATCTAACAGCTTATAGGACAAAAATACAAGTTGTGTGCAGAGAAGATTGCTGGAGAGAGCAGTTCAATTCTACAATAAAATAAATCAATCTATATATCTATTGTTTCATATGTTTAGTGTTAATATATTTCTTAGGCAGAGAATCATGAAAACTTTACTAGATTACACAAATGTAAGCCCAACACTTCAAATACAATTTCATTGTAAGCAGAAATATAATCCATTAAAAATAAATAATTTCTAGACACCTTTTAGATAGAGGTGCTTCTGCAAAGTTGAGTATGAGACAGAGATGGACCTAAACTGCACAAATACTCAAATCATCTCCATGTCGAAGATGTTTGTCGAAAAAATATAAATAATGTGTCTCTTGTGCAACTTCCAGAAATCATTTTTAGAATATTTCTCCATAGTGTGTGGAAAAAGTCTGATGTCTTTTCAACACTAAACTATAAATATTCTGAAGAGTAACTCTTTTTGTCAGATTTGGCAGTATCATTGTAAGGAACACTCTCTTTATGTTGTGAGTATAATATCTTTTAGTCCCAGGTCTGGCTTTTTATATATATATATATATATAACTTTCTTTATATTCAGAGCTGGTTGCAGGTGACATGATGGAGAAAATTGGGTGTCTGCATGAATCCCAGCCAGCATTAGCCCTGTTGGCAGGCTGGCACTTTACATGAAGCACCTTAAGATGAAACATGCAAGGGTTTTACATAACCCTGCAAGTATCCAAGATGTTCTTCCAACTGTCTGTGTGAATTGTTCTCTCAGTCTTTTCTAAGTTTGCACTTAGACATTTGCTGCATACGTCTGTGTGTGAAGAGAGCTAGAAAATGATAGATCCAACTGTTACCGAGCAGGTTTTTAGAGTTACCTTAAGAATACAAACACTGACCTTTTTTTTTTAATTAAATTAAATCGACTCTTTATAGCTTGACGTTGATTTAAGTAGAATAGCCTGCTTGAGCTGTGGTCGAATGTTGCATCATATTTTGTGCAAGGGGACAGTGACAGGAACATTTACATTTGTAAGAATGGCTCAGATTTGAGAATGAAGTTTTCCTGCAGACTGTAATACCGGTGGGATTAAATGCCTGTTGAGCAGCTATTTAAAACAACAGCAATGCATTTGTTCTCAGCTTGTAAATTTAAACATGACAGTCACATGTTCCCTAACAGTTGGTGTGCAATGTCATGTGTACTCGATTCAATGAGATACAAACTGCAAATAGTTCATCACGGCAACATCACTGCTTTTATAATCATGGCAGCCATGTTTAATTATGAGCTCAGAGTTAATGAAGAAGGTTGAGTTCTGACTTGAAGAAACATTGGACTTTTCCAGCACAGATATCCTAAATTCTGATTGGACTGGCGGAATTGTGATTGCATTATTATTGCTAAACAATACATATTCTTGCAGATGTATACACTGCCTTTATCCAGGTGAAATTTCTCCATTGGCATTGCTTCTCATGCCACGAGCTGCAAAACTTACAAAAGCATGATTTAATGGTGATTGAAAGAAAGCTTGGATGCTGAACGAACAAAAAGATTTCCAGCATTTTCTGCAATTAAAAAGAAAAAGTAATGTTGAACTACCAAGCAGGAATGAACCAGTATCTATAATTGCATTAATATAGTCTCTTTTTCAATTGGTTTAGAAATACTCTGGACATTTGAGACAGAGTATTACCCTATTCTAAATTAACACATAATTGTCAAAGAAATATAACACTTTAGAGTAATTAAAAGTATATGAATTTCTTAGTATATTCTGCATAACTCCAAATTGTTTTGTTACATAATAATGTAATGTTTTGGGGGGATTAATGTTGTTGTTGTTGATAAAAGGGATGGACAAATCGAATAATGTGAATAGCCTTTGTTCTGACCTGGGAGCCAGAAAGTTGTGTCTGTGCTTTAAGGTTTCATGGTGGCTCCACCTGCAGTAGTGGAGCCTGGAAACATCTCTGTCTGGTTTATTCTCCAGATTCAACAAGTTAAAATGAACCAAAGACGAAAAGCTAAAAGTTATGACAGCACGAACTTATGATGAATATAATGTGAAGTAGCGGTGAGTAACCAAAGCAACCCAAATTTTTACAATGATCTGTTTGTGAATATTAAACGACTTCATTGCCATTAGCCAAAAAATATGTATATTTTTTGTTCCTAAGTCTGATTTGCGTTATTTAAGATTAGCCACCTGACCATATATTTTTTATATTTAATTCTGTCAAACATAAAAAAGTGAAAATTTTAATTAAATGTAATTAAAAACAAGTTTTTTGGTGTTGTTTTTTTTTAATAAAACATAAGTTCGTTTTTTCCCATTCATATTACATTTTGAGAGATGCCTGGCTTATTTCCTATCACAAACACACTTCTTGATTGAGTTCAAATAATTTTATACCTAAATCTCAAAATTCTAAATTTTTATGAACACTTTTGAACTTAAATTTTCTTTCAATGAGGCACCATCCTGTCACATATATGACATATATTTCATGTGAGCCATTATTTTGTAAAGTGTATCTTGATTAAGATCAAGAGCAAAGAGCTGCTTTTGGGAACCATTTGGTGGAGAAATTGTTTAAATTGTGATTTTGAAAATAGCCTGTGGCTTGGTGGGTGAGAAATGGAATGGAAAACATGCAACCGATGGATCAGCAGTTATTTCTGCTGAGAACAAAAAGGAGGTTGCGGACAGAGTTACACAATTTAAGAGTTAAAGTAAAAAGGATATCAAACTGCAAGAGCAATCAGATATCCAGAATTTTATGTGGAGTTGTGTTAATCATAAAAAGATAACATGAGGATATCATACATGTTTATGTGTGTGAATTCCATCCTGGCAGCAGTCAAAGCCTCTTTGCTGCTGGCCTCACATTACCATCCTGCTGACTCAGCAGTGTGCCTCATTGCACCTATTAAATACCTTAACACTTGTTTACTCAGGAGAAAACAAACGCATTGCTCGTGTCACAGTTACTTTAACATGACAAATTTATACCTCATTACAGTCAACTGTAAGCAGGACTCGCACTGCTGATGTAAGACTGATATGTCCCTGCTGCCAGCCCGTCAAATCACCAAAGGACGTTCTTTTATGCATGATTTATTCATGCATCAGCTATTTATGCGCTTGTTTAGAGAAACAGAGGTCATGAAAAAGATCAATTTAAAGGAAAGAAGCAATTTCTTTGACATGCAGGCATCATTTGTGTGTGTATTTTTTTTACAAGACAGAAATATGTAATATAAGATCAGTTGACAGGTTACACTGTCATGAAAAGTAAAATCGCTTTCCTAAAGTATAATTGTGCCATTTAATTATCACAGTCACTGTCAAGAGTTTTCTACTTGGATCCAGTAAGTAGATGGCGCTGCTACTCATTCGTCTTACTCCTGAAAATATGTTCTGTTTATGGACAAATAACTTTGCTTATGAAATGAATTGAAGGTTTCAGGGTTGAGCGCAGAATGTTGGATCACATTCTATCTCTACCTGAAACCTCTTTTGAGGTTTGTATTTGGTTATGTTAAATTTAACTCTTGTGTGGTTAATTTCCTAAAAGTGAGTTCAAAAGTTCTTATTGTTAGTTGGATTGTCATCTTTATTTATTATGCTTGTTGTAACAAATGTTAGCAGATTTACAAGTTATGCAGTGTAGCATAACTTCACTGCTATGCTTTCACTGCTATAAAACAGTGAAAAAGTTAGTTAGAATGTAACTAACCTTTATAAGTGTTTGGATGTATAAGTATAAGTGTTTGGATGCTGTAATGACAATAAAGACTTTTTAAACTGTTAATTATGAAGTGCTTATGTAAATTTTGAAAATGGATGCATTGTTTTTACAAGTAGTACTTTATCTTTTCAGAGATTCCCATGTTATTATGTTGTGGTTATTGTCTCGCTCATCAAAAAGAGATGCAAAAACCAAAACCTAAAATTAATTTAAAACGGGTGTGTGTTAGAAGGAGTCTGGCTAAATTCATCTTAAGTCTGGTAGACTACTTTTAGGCCCCCTTTACACCAGACTAAGTCCACTCTGTGCCATTAATAATCCTCCAGATCATGGATGGTCAGTGCAGAGACTGGAAGACGTTTTATTGGAGCCTGAGAGTTTTCCTAACTAGTCTGAACAGACACAAAGCCTCAGTGGTGGTTAATCATAGTGGTGGCAGCATGTTTGGATCCCTGGTGCTGCATGGAGGAGCCTGGCAGCAGCAGTGGCAGCTGATTCATGATGTGTGGGTTTTTCACACTGCTGTGGATTAGTCATCAGTGAATTTAAAGGAGGATGCAGGTCCTTTTCCAAGGCCACAACCCAATCACACTCACACCTGGATGGCAGCACTCCAGGGAGCTTCATTTACTGTAGTGTTTTCGTCATTGCTATGTGCATGGTGTCCTGCCAATGCTCACACTGCAACGAGGGGGATCTCGCCAACTAGCTGAAAGAAAACATCCACGCCCTTAAAAAAACAGAAAAAAGTGCCGTGCTCAGCCCCTTCATACGTAGGGACTGGCAAGCTCTGTGTTCGAGATGGAATAGGCCTCACAGCAGGAAGGAAGAAAAAACAGAAATTGCACCTAGCAGCAGGTTTCTGAGAGTCCCAGGAATGTTATGAGCTGTCCATGCTTCAGAATAGTCAGGATAAGATGACCCAAATATAACATTTTGCGTGCATGATTTCTCTGACACCACACAGCGTGACAAGAGCACACAATGTTGTGCTAGATTAAGATTAAAGTGCAATAGGAAGCACTATCCTTTGCATACTTCCATCCTCTCATTCTGCTGAAATGAGAAAAAAGTGATATAATTTCAGTGAAAATACTTAGATTGAAACTGATGGCAGAAGTACAGAAAACTCTAATATTTAAAAAGAAATTACTCAGATTGTAAGGAAAAGTCATCTTGCTAGATAAGAATCTTGTGCTTATATCACTGTGATGATTAATAAGATATTGAGGAAATGCCTGTGTGTGTGAAGAAGTAGAAGTACAGTAGTGTCATCCTAAAGTTTTTAACATGCTTTGCAGTAAAGGGACATGAAAATGAGTTTGGGAATCCTGCACACCATTGGGTTTAGAGTTGCTATTAGGGCTTATATACATAACAATTGGCCTTCAAGTTTTAATATTGAGCCATATGCTGCATCACTCAACAGGATTAACATTATCTTTTAAACAGAATTACACAAATAGAAAACATCAGAAGCCTTTAATATGTATTTAGATTTCTTCAGGGACCCCTGACTGTCTTTTCTGTATATTGCATGGCCTGGAATTGTAAACAAAGTTTTGCAGTTGAGTGAATTATGGATGGATTATTTACACAGATCAAACCCCCTCAGGCGCCATGTTATTTTTTTTACTTCTTCTGTAGAAAAACAAAACGGAGTCAAAGAGCCAAACAAAAGGGGAGGTAAGAGGACAAAATGATTTCCAAATGAGCCATGAGGTAATGACACTGACTAATCCACAGAGATCATCACTGAGCTCAAACTAGCATAAGGTCACAGATACAAGTCTGGGAATAGACAGGGAGTCCAGAGCTTTCTGTCCTCACCTCCCTGTAGATCTACAGAGACACACCAGTATGTGTTGAGCTCATCGTTTACAGTGTTATTGCCTAAATACATGTACCAATGCTCAGTTGTTCATCTTCCATTCAAAATGTGGTAGTTATTGTGAGATTAAAATTAAATCATGCAGATGTTAGACAGACAGCCAGGCTCGGTTCTGACGGCACATTTTCTGCTGCAGTGCCCTGTGATTTACAAACCATTTACAACAATAGCCAAATGTCATAAAATCTAGAATCTGTGATGAGCTTTAGTGCAAGTTGTAGTAGTGTTGTCATGGTAACACTGCCTTAAACCTAAGAATTTACATCAAAATCCATTTTCACTGATAAAAGTGAAGACAAATACTATCTTGTGATTTTTTTATTTTTTTAATCTTCCGTCCAAGTTTTAAACCGGGGACTGCGTTTCCATGTGACATCTACACACACAGTTCTATGCAACATCCATCCGCATCATACGTCACCATTAATGATGTCTTCTGAAGCGCTTACGTAAGAGCTGTAGTCTCCCCTCCTTGCTTTGTAAATTCAGTCACGTCCAACTAGAGCTACAGACAAACTGAATAATACATCTGTGCTTCTCCAGGCAGACCTCTGCTCGCACATCATTTCTGTATCTCTTTACTCTCCTCTCTCTTTCCCACAAGCGTAAGTACATGTGCTTGAGCTCTTCAGAGAGTACACAGGAAGCTATCAACAGGTTAACCGATGTTTACTGCAGATACACAGCCAAACATGAGACATTTTTAGATGCAGCAAAAACAGACCAAAACACTGCAGCAAATGCATCAGGAGTGAGAGAGTTCTTACCTAACAGGAAGTCTGAAAATGAGACAGTTTCTACAATCTTAGCACTCAGGGATAGGTGAAATGCATGGGGAGCAGAAAGCTTGAGAGCCAGACAAAGCAGGGTATGGCTGCATGCTTGTTATTTAAACATATTTTTTTTTTATAACTACACATCCTTATCTGAACAAAGCCTGGAAGCAAAAATAGTTTCTGCACAGTTTTCCTGCATCTGCAAACTTCAAAGCAGGAAAACTAAATGAGGGAAGAAAGTGTGAGACAGGAAACTATGTTTGGCTGGGATGGAAGAAACAGGACAGTTAGAACAGGGTGCCAAGCAAAATTATTCAAAACCCTGGAATTGTTTTATATTTTATTTAATTTTTAAAAATATTTTGTCATGTAAAAACCACAAATTATGACACATATTTTATGTGATAGACCAACACAAAGTTGTGCATAATTGTAAAGCGTAGTAGTTATTTGTAAAGCATCATGTACAACAGTGCCTTCAGTCAGAATCTTGTTCAGACACTGTAAAACTGACTGCTACAGGAGATCCTTCGGCCTGCAGTCATCTGTTATGGATGTAACTCTATCGGCTCTCTACGGCTAACAATGGAAACATTCTCTCTTCTTTCTTTTAAGTAGCTCAAATTGCATTGACAGAATTATGGTGATACATTTTCAAGTCTTTCCAAAGATTTTGAATCGAAGTCTGAACCATAATTACCTAATGCAGTGGTGGCCGAAGTCGGTCCTCGAGGGCCAGCATCATGCATGTTTTAGTTCTCCCCCTGCTAGTAGTAACAACCTTTTCAGGACGTCAGTGTTCGTCTTTAGCCTTCTAATGAGACATCATTTGATCCAGGCGTGTTAAATCAGGGAGAGAACTAAAGCATGCAGGATGCCGGCCCTCCAGGACCGACTGTGGGCATCACTGGTCCAATGGGTTTGTATCCTGCAGCTCCAGAGGCACCTGAGGCCGTTAGACACACAAGGAGCTCTTAGGTTTGGCCAAAAATTATATAAAAAAATAGACGAATCATTTGGTTTTTTATACAAAGGTAATAAAAAATATTACGTTTTAGTAGATGTCTTTTAATCCAATGTCTGCACAGGTTTTCCGCAAAAACTGAAACTAACCTTGCAAGCAATTTTGTTTTAAGTTATTGGACAGCTTCTCTGTTCCTACTGAAGAAAAACAATCTGACTTGATGCTGCCAGCACCATGTTTCTGTACAGGCAGAGTGCATCTTAAATGAAGTACAGTTTTCTGGTAACATCCTTACAGAGTTCCTTCTTCCATATGTTTGACACTTTCTAGTTCTCTATTTGAAGTACAGAAATGTATTTATAGAAACTAAAGTACAGATGTGTTTTTAACTAATCAGGTGACATATGAAGGCAGGTTAAGCTGGTGGGCAGATACACATTCATGCATCACTTTTCAGATTTTCATTTGTAAAATAAAACTTATGTTAGTTGATCACATTAAATTCCAATGAAATTCATTGAAGTTTGTGGTTGTGACATGACAAAGTGTAAAAGGTTTTAAGAGACATGAATTAATTTGACAGACACACCAGCTGCAAAGCACATGGATTCATAGAATGAATCCCCATAGAACAATTTAGGGTGGGAATCTTGCTGACTTGCATTCTTTAGCTGACCTTATCATTCTTTAGTTATGAATATGAACTGCAATTCCCCAGATGGGGTGAATAAAAAGAGCGCCTAATTCTTTTATGAGGCTTGTTGAAGTAGATCTTACTTTTTAAAATTGCCTAGTCACTGAACTCATTAGAGCAGCAGCAGGCTCCATATTTTACCCCTTTTCTTTTCGCGCATTGCTTTGGTCTGAGCATGTGCCTCAGGGTGGCAATGACCGAGTTAATGGGCTGACATAGGGGTGGGATGTGCAGGACCTACAGATGCTATGTTCCCCAGACCACCTTAAGCAGTATGAAGGCAGACACAAACACACACCCGCGTTCATTCAAATGCATGCTAAACCAGTGTGTTTCTATGATAAAGAGAAAAAAATGTCCCAAAGGTTGTCTGCAAGGAAAACCCCCTAAGCATTAAGTTGTACGCTGTACTCAAACACACACACACACACACACACACACACACACACACACACACACACACACACACACACACACACGCGCGCGTGCGAAGTAGCACAAGTGAACCCATGGTACAGATGGCTGGAAGCGCACGCCATGCTCTCTAAAAATGGTGCAGGAATGAAGGAGAGTCTGGTTTGAAGGGGTGGGGAACTATCAGCTCAGACAGGATATGAAATATGGGGAGAGCAAGAAAAGAGCAGCAACTGTGAGCATCAGTAAATCAAGACAAGAAGGGGTAGCACACAAACCTTCGGGCTCTGCACTTTCTTTGAGGACAACTTGCTTCAGTGGGCAGCAGAAGATTTCGTGACACTTAGCACGAAAAGGGGACCCTTTACTCCTTATATCCGCAGAGTGGATGGAGTCCTGCCGTAACATAATGTACTCCTGGGTACCTGGGGCAGCATCATCCTGGACTGCAGCGGTGCCATGACAGAATGAACTGGGGTTAGAAGGCTCACCACAGAGGATCAAAAGAAATCAACAACAATAAGAACACAAGGCAAAAAGACACAGGCAAATGAAAAATATACAACATTAACAGCAGTAGTAGCTTTAAAATACGACTGCTGTGGGAGAGAACAGAAGGAGAGAGAACTAAAGTCAGAGAAATAAATAGACACTTAGATCAAGAATACCACAATCACAGAACAACTCAAATCAAACAACCAAATATAGAAACAGTGGATGCTTTTATGTCTCTCTATATATCCTGCTTGCTGAAACACACAAGGTTTAAAATAACACAAAGAAAATATACAGAACAGGAAACAAGAACAGTTCAATCTGCAGAAACACTATCATGACAGGTTTTAAAATTAAACCAGGACTTGCTGCAATTGAATGAGGTTGTGGGATAGCAAGACAAGCATGCAGGTTGCTGAGGTATTTAATAGCCCTCAGCTGGATTCATGCACAAGCTTACAGGTCACACAGGCAGTTGGGATGGCAGATTTGCAGTCAAGAAGTCATGCATACCATGATATGAAGGAAAACTTAGATAACACTTCTTCATGTGTTTAGGAACTCTGGGATCCTGTGAAACTTCCTGTGTTTCTGTGGAAGGTTTGTACAATCAGTCACCTATTATTGCTTCCACATATTTCTCAGGAATGAACAAACCGTATTTTGAATAAAATATTTAAAATACTGATTTCTTCAAAACAAGTGTGCAGATCTCCAGTTCAAACCCCAGTGTCCTGTGAAAGTATAGAAATTTCTGAGAATTGTTTTTTTTTTTACTCCAAAACTCAATATAATTTATTGTGATTGTATGCGATAGGCCCACTGCATTGACATTGTGTTCAAAACTGAAACATGCATTTGTATTTACATAAAATACTTGACGTACATCTGTGTGTGTTACGTCGCGTTTCATTGTTGTGATCTATTCCAGGTCTAGTTAAGTCGTCATGGGACTTTTGGTTTTCTGCCTGTATATTGATGGCAACAAATCAACTCTAAAACGAACCTCAAAGTGACAAAATCCTTCACTTTAAACGGAGTTCTCAGTAATATTTCTCCCATATTCAAGTTCTATTGCATCCCAATCTTTTTCCAACTTCCCTGATTGCAATTATATATTGTAATCATATTTTACAACATATTTTATAAAAGAGGCTTAATCATCTTCTCTATTTTTAAGATTTGACTTAAAGTGTTTCTTTTCTGATCAAGTTTTGACATTATCCTGAGCTCTGTAGTTATGTTGCTGATTGCTTAGACTGCTGGAGGACAAACTGACCACCTCTCCTCACTCTACTACTTTCTCTTATTATAGTCCAACTATGCATCATCTGCAGTTAAAGCTGATGATAAAGTCTGTTTTTTACTCTGCATGTAAATCTGCCGTGCACTACATCCTCGTCCAGGAGGAGTAAATGGTGACTCAATTCAATCTGCTTTGTTTCCCAAGATAGAAAGATATTTTACAATTGGTATAATAAGTTGAACTTTTCTGAACTGTTTTTAACTTAAATTACTTCAAATTGGATTGTATGCAATTTACTTTGATTATAACTATTCATAGTGGGCCTCAATAATTCACTGATTACAATCTTACATTCTTTATGAATCATAGCAGAGTTTGTCCTTTCTTTCCCAAACGTTTTGATGCCTATTTTATAAGATGGATGTTTTATTATAATTATACTGGTAAGAAGAAAAAACATAAATAACTGCAACTTCTTCTGCATATATCAGATATTACAAATTGAGAGTCTTAACTCGGACTCTTTATTTAAATAAATGTAAATGCACTGCTGTAAGGATTGATTGATTCTTTTAAAGCTGCTTTAACTTGGTCAGAGTGTTAGATGCCATCTCCACAGTCAATAGGTGAGAGGTTGGATACAGTCCATCACAAACCATCACAAGCATATACAAGAGCAAGAACTGATCGTATTCAACAGAATTTAAAATCTCAGTTTGCATAAAAATATGCTTTTGAGCTGTGGGAAGAAATAATAGAATCCAATAAAAACCAACTCATGCACGAGGAGAACAAGAAACTAAACACAGAAACCTGGACTGACATTTGAACTCTGGAGCTTTAAGGTAACAGCAGCAACACTTTTAGTTGCTCCTTCTAACTTTAGATCCCATCAATATTAATTAGCTGAAAAAAAAATGCTCTTACAGTATTTTCTTCTGTTAGACGTTTTAAAAACGTCTGCGATCAGAAACACAGTAAGAAACACGCTGCTGTGATGACATGTTTTGAGCTGCATCAATTATCTTTAGGAACACAGAGCCATTGTGAGAAGCTTGAACAACTGTCACACGGCGTTGCTCTGTGCGCAGGTTGTGTGTGGGCTTTTAGGTTGGTGGGGAGTGGTGGGAAGCCGGATTTTTGAAGAATAATCATTATAAAATTAATTGTCAGGGATGGAATCTTGAATTTTTATTCATTTCAGTCATTTCTGTTGCCATTCCTCCTACCTTTTCTCTTAATTATTAAATATTTCTATTGGAGCTCAGTACTGCAGCAAGAAAAGCACTTTTTCTTGTGTGTAAGTTGAGGAAAACTTAAAGAAATATCTAACATTAGGCAGCAATAACTAAAGAGTTTGCTAATTATTAGATCATCAGAGATTATAAAGGTGAGTGAAAAGAAAATGGAAGGAGTTTTCACCCCATCTGTTACAGCTGCCCGTTTTGCTCCACCCGTGATGAAGAACGCACATTGGGACTGAAGGAAACATGATGGATTATGCAGCAGAACTACAGGCTGCTGGAGAATGACCTCTCCTAGTGAGCTGTCACACAAGTTTATGATGGCTGGTGATCTATAGGTAGTAGTGTTGCAACACTAGACCTTCAGCTGCAATAGATACACTTGCCCCAGTGACATGAATGAATCCTACATGAAGAAGAAACCGGTCCAAATGAGGCTGTTGGTGAGGGTTGGTAGTTTGGTTTGGTTAGTTGCTCATCTGTTAAGGCCACTATCTTTATGGGTTTAGATCCAGAGCAGTGTGAAAGTGATAGCTTCACTTGTAGTAATTTCCATGTGCATTATAAAGTAAATGACATGCAATTTCTGAATGACTCTGCAGTGCTTATCCTCGAGTGGGGACTTCTGTGGCACAGGGGAGCAGCATAATGTGCCAAACCTTTATCATTTTCACTCATGTTTAACATACGCCGCTGTTTGACTGGGGTTCAAGGACACGTGTAATCAACTAAAGCACAGTCAGGTCAACAAAAATGAACCAGATTCACATATGCAATTTGCACAATTTATTCAAGGCATGACTCATATGCATCAAGAAGGTGGAGCTCAGTCATCGTGGTTTGACAAAAGCCATACTCACTGAATTAAAACTGGAACTAAGCACAGAAACAGGTCTGTAGCCTGGGGTTTTTGTTTCAGAAATAGCCTGGCCTAAATGTGGTTTTCCAAGGAGCAGAATGTAGCACATTTTATACTAAGATGCACATTCTCAGCACGTCTCTCATATTATTTATATAAATTGTATGTGTTTAGTCTTTATGTTAGAAAAAAATCCTTTAGAGTCTCCTGCAAGAAACATCAAAACACACATAAATAATTTGTTTTATCAATAGATATATTATCAAAGTTTTGCATTCGGACTTAGAATAAAGAAAATGCAATCAGTAAAAAAATAACTAAAAAGACACCAAACATTTGCTACAACTCTGGTGCATGATATGATACGAAACAGCAAAAGCCTGGAATCTCTGTTTCCTTTGTGAAAATCAACTCTATCGGTCACCCAGAACATCTGTTTGATGTTTCACTGATTTATCAATGTCTCAATGTATCTTTTGGACACATTGAGACACCAGGCTGCAAGAAAGCAAGGCATGTTGGAAAATGCCTTCAAGCATTTCTCTTGAACAGCAAGAGAAACTGCTATTTTAGTAATGCTAACTACAACAACATGTTCCACCAACATCCAACCATGTTTTTACTTTAAGACAGAAAATGAGGTTGGTCAATTTAGCTGAGAATAAGTCATGCCTTAAATCTCACTGTGTTAGGATTTTATGTGGCTTCACACCTCAAATTCAGTGAGATACGGAGCTGACCTTCATGGCACCGATCATATGGGTTGCTTCTATTCTGAAGGTTGCATACATTACAGTACAGTATAGAACAATACATGGTCTGATGGAGGTCTACTATTTATAAACCTGTCCTGGCTGAGTGATGATGACGTGAGCAAAGGCAGGAGTGAGACGATCGTTTCAACCGATTCATCTGAGAAATCGTTTAGTCACTCTGTCACACTGGTTACCTATGAGAGTGAAGGGTATTTTAAGTTTTAAGTGAAAATACACTCTCAAAATTTGTTCAACTGGACATCCATAACAAAAATGATTTATCTGTTAAAGAGTCAGAGAGCTGGCTTAACGATTCTATTCTGAGATGTTTTAAAGCCTTTCTAATATTAGTCGGTGCTCACACAAGAAAGGATCGTCGTGGTGATTCAGAAATATGTTTAGCATGGTATCTGTGTGTGAGCATATGTGCAGGATGAGTCAATGCTGGCTAAATATGTGGAATGACACACTAATTCAAAAAGAATAGAATTTAAAGAAGAAAAAAATATTTGGTAAGAAGTATGCCTTGAAAAGAATCTCAGACTATTTCTGAAGAGCAAAATGGAAAGACATTAAACATAGTGAAAAAGAAAGACACTCAATAAATCAAAGTTTTGTGATGCCTGTAAATCCTCTTGTTTTTAATATGTTAATCAATAACTGTTCATAAATAATTGATTTAACTGTAACAATATTTGAGTTCAAAAACATCTACAAAAATTGTCAATGGCCAGTTTGAATTTATTTAGATTAAATAACCAATCTATGTTGTATCTTTATTTGTTGTATTTTAATATAATTACACTGTAGTCAATCACCATAAACTTTTATAACACTGGTTACCAGCCAATCTCTTTCAGTAAAAGTTTCTGCAATAATATTTTAGTTTTGCTTTACAGGCTCAAAGTTATATCCAAAATAACATTTTAATCCACCTTATTAACACACTAAGATCATGAACAGTATTTAAAGGATCGTGCTGCTATATTTTCACAGCAACTGAATTCTTTTTCAACCTTCAGGTTAACTTACTGTTTTTTGAGTTTGCAAACTTGGCTGTGCTCTCGGTTATCAGACTCTTCTCATGTGGAACAATTTCCAGTTTGGGTTTAAGAGGACGTCACCCTCCCTTTGGCTTAAAACTTTTCTCTGTGATAAGGCTTATGGTTGGGCTTACAGGGTGACCCTGAACAATCCTTTTACTTCCGTTATGCTGCTATAAGGTGAAGCTGCTCAGGCTACAGCTGCGTTTTCTTCTGGCTGATATTCCTGACCAATGTCTTTGTGTCTGTCAGAAACCTGTTGTTACAGGCCCGGCCTTTTGATAGGGGGTGGTAGAGAGCAACGGGTGAGAAGGAGAAGAAGAAGAGCTGGGTGAGTTAGTTCAGGAGACTCTAGCTGTGAAGTTGGTTGTATTCTGTTCGCCTTGCCAAGAGAGGAATAAAAGTTCTACAAGCTTTCATCTGCCTCCTCCTTGTTTTGCCGCAGTGGAGCAGAACCTTTAGAGCTCGTTACCTGCAGACGAGCCGAAATAGACTTATTAGGTAACACTGTCCTTCCAACCACCCTGATGGTCATGGCATAATCCTACATTTTTGGGGTGATTTTACTGAAGGTCTCTTGTTAAAATGGGTTATATTCTTCACTGTTGCCTTCTGCGATGTGTTTGTTCAAATTATTTGTATTAAATTAAGATGAAAATTCATTGTCATTTTTTTTAATTGACACTAATTGAATAAATTCCAATCAGGCTATTTAACTGAAATCTAAAGAATATTTTACTGGATTAATATAGTGTCTCACTTTAAAATATAGAAAATTCATCAGAGTACATTAATTTAGTGAAAAAAACAATGCCATATTAAGAAATACCTCTTAACAAAATCATTCATGGTGCATTTGAACCACTGAAACATCTGTTTCTATACTTACCATTTACTTTTTTAAAGCTGATTTTAATTTTTATAAAATTTTAATTATTAATCTACATTGGACTTTTGTTTTTGTGGGTGTCACAGACCAGAACCGCCCGTGAATATCAAAGAATCCATGAATACTTCAATGAATACTAAAATATATCTCATCAGATTAGGCTAAATATATGTTAATATAAATTAATACACACAGCGGAAACCATCCAAAGGCTACTGCAGATCCTAATATCTACAGTTTTTCTTATCTTTGTTCTTTGGCGTACAGCCAATCAGCAGCAAGCAAAATGAATGGTGCTTTGATACTGGCTGCTTTGAAAACAGTGGACATTAGTCAGCCATCAGTCTTTGTGCCTTGGTATTTCAGCTTCCCAAGCTACTTCTTCTTCAACATTTTTCAGATATGCGCTATAAAAATATCACTTAAGTTGCACAGAAAAATTTATGAATAGCAGGGGTCTCCTGTTTATCCTCTGGGTGTAACCATTATGTAACACAGAGGAAGACTCTGTTTTGGCCATCGGTCACTAAGCTGGATGATGACCCAGGTTTATACTCTCAGCCCCACACAGTGAGAAGGTAAAATATGTCCAAAGCTCACTGTTAGACAATTGTCTCTCAGCAGGATAATGAGCCCAAATACATGGCCAAATCAAAACTGATCCACAGAGACAAAGTCAATCTTCTCCCATTGCCATGTGCCATCTTACCCTCCTCTACCTAAATCAGTTGGAAAACCTGAAGGGGACTCTGGATGATCTGGAGCAGGGATTTCTAAAGTGTGGGGCGTGGCCCCTATGGAGAACACCAGAGCTCTTCAGGCAGGGCGCAATGTGCATAACAAAAAAAAAAGTAACTGCAAATATTTAGCAAACCTCACAAAGCTTCTAGTGGAGACAAAATAGATGTGTTTATTTTTTAACCTAAAGTTGGGCTGAATCAAGAGACGGAGTCTGGCCCAAGCAAAATGATTAAAAAAAGGAAGTATGAACATTATTATTTAAAGAAAATGGATCTGAAGATGCTCCACTCCCACAGTGCAACTACAGTCGCAGCAGAAAGTGGTTCATTCTTTTGGTACTATAAATGACAAATCAACAAAGGATTCATATAACGTGGTGCTACACAGAAAAATGTTTACAGAAATATCTCTTCCTCTTTGAAAACCCCTGATCTAGAGAAAGTTTACAAAGATTAATGATCAACAATGCATCTCGTTTTTTTTGTTTTTGTTTTTTTTACTTTCAGCATAAAACTGTGCTATATTGACTTACATTAAGATTAGGCTGAACTGGACTTCAAATAAAATTATTGGTGAGACAAGGCAGCATTCATTTTATCTTAAATTTGATATGTTGCCTCTTTTGTAGTTTAATTATAGTGAACATGACGGTTAGCCTATGTAAATAATCTAGCCTGAATTAAACACCAGACAAATGCAATTTCTCATGATGGTGTTTTTGTAAAATAGATATTTAACTGGAGGCAGAGAGCCACACTTTCACATACATAACAGGGAAAACTAAAGATGCAACAAGGAATCAGCTGGTGACCAGGATCGTCTGATTTTCAGCTTGACCAGCCCTCGCCACATTGAAATGTTTATAGAAGAGGCTGTGGTTGCACTCAGTATAAACATAAATGACATAAACAAGCTTCATCCCTGTCACAGATCCAGGTTTTTCATCTTGGAAACAGGCAGGAATAAGGGAAAAAACATCTCCCCTAAAGTTACTTAATGCTTAAGATCTTTTTCACTGCAATTAACACCTGACATGTGCAAAAAGGATTAAAAAGCATGTGGATCGTTTGAATTTTACATTCTGAAGGACTGGATGTAGTTTATCCAATATTACATTTATCATATGGACCTTTTCAATTTATTTGTTTTTATTCATGCTGATGCTTACATGCAGGTACAATGTTGTGTATCCATCATGCCATCGTTTACTTATATGTTATGTTACATTGTTCACACGCAGTTACAGATTCCATAAAACTGTTCAGAGATGAGCCGATGCATCCTGTCTCAAATAACTCCCAGTAAACAATAAACTAAGCATCAAACAGGACTGATTTTTTGTGAGGTTCTCTAGAAAATCTATATTATTATATAGAAAATTTTAAACTGTTGTCCTTCTATAAAATACACTAATCTAAGTAATATTGTTCAGACAAAAGTGGTTCTAGGTTGCATGTTTTCACAGTTTTTAGCACTGTTACCTTGCAAAAGGAAGATCCTGGCTTTTGAATCTCGGGCTGAGGTTTTTCTTTCCACAATTCAAAATCATGCATGTTAAGTGAAGTTTTCTCCCTAAATTGCCTTTAAGAGGGGTTGTGTGTGTGAGTGTGTGTAGCTGTTTGCCTCTGTGTTGCCGTGTGTCGGAGTAGCAACCTGTCCAGGGTGTACCAGCCTCTCAACCAATTAGCACTAGAGATGGGCACCAGCCCCCCTGAGACCCTGCAAGGATAAGCAGGTATAGAAGATGGATGGATGAAAACTGGGTTGGTAATTAACTGCGTAGGTGAGGCACCTTGATCTGAACTTCAGGAGAAGAAGAACAAGCATTTAGCCTGTAGCCTTTTTTTTCTTTTGTTAATAGATTTTTTTTCTCTATAATCTTTTCTTGCCGACTTGCAGTTTTACATCCTTTAGAGATGTGGACTTGGTGAACTTTGGCCATTTAATTAACAACTAATCGCTGTCATTGTTGTGTTGCTTTTAAGTATTGATGTGTATTCAGTGCTTGTATCAAATTTACTTTGTATGGCTTGTACATCCTTCCCTTTTACCCACCTCTTTAATTTAACAATGCACTGACATTTGAAACCGTTAATGGAGAACATTCTTATTACATCTTTTTGTAATCATGTCCCTCTATGCAATAAGGAATCACATATCCTAAATATGTGATTTGTAAATATCTTAAAATATTGACACTTAATGGACTTTTAATGCAACTACTTTTAGTACAACTTTGCATAAAAAATGTCTTCTTTTACCATTGACACTTTATGACAAGTTGTAAGCATTGATGAAGAGCCCTTCATGGCCATAACATGTTATGTTTATAACAGTTTCATGACTGTCTTATGCACTTCAAATAAAATGTTGTAAAATGTTTTCACAGCAACATGAAACATCAGCGATCGATAAATTATTATTATCCACCAAATGTCTTCTTTCTTTGTGTACAAACTAGCAGCATTGCGTAACATGTTGACTATATTTGGCTTCTGCTCTGTACCGGCCAGCAGAGACCTCTCCCCATGTTCTGTTGTTTTACGGTGCCGAATGCACAAAATGATCTCTAAACGCATGGATGACCAATTGCATGGGTCATTTCTATTTAGATCCATTCCTATGAGTTTATCTGAGGATTCAGTAGATTTTTGCTCCATAATTTAGAAGTTTTGCACTTTGAGACGCTCATCCTTTCATGACCTCATTGTCTCAAACGCCATTGTTCTGGGTTATGTGATAAAACACCATATTCAGTCTATTAAACACTTTTTAGATGTCTGTTACTTAAACTAGATGGTGTTTTGCCACTATATTATTAACTATATTATTAGTCATGAGCACTATGTAATCACATTACTACTAAGTCTTCACACATTTTGAGAAGCCTCTTTATTAATTACTTGACCAAAAAAAGTGCTTGGTCCCAAAACCCCTCTGCCAGGAACACATATGGAGTGCAGCATCTTTCTCTGCCAACCAGATCAGCTCCCAGATGGGCATCGACTGCTCACAGTTTAGTTCATAAATGCAGATTTACAGCCTCTCCTGTTGTTAGAGGAAAGAAGGTAACAGAGGGAGTGTGGGTGGAGAGTGAAAGTGGAGGAGTGAAGTCATGTGCAAATTGCAGATCAACGGGAGTAAAAGGTGGAGTGGAGAAGATGGATTTGACCTTAAAATCGCATTATTGTTGGTATTTTATCAAGATTTTCTCAATGACAATGTGTGAGGCAGAGATGGTAGAGTTAGGCTTTCATTATTAGATCTGTGGAAGAGGAGAAAATATAAGTAGGCATGCATATTTTTTGGGCTGACTGGAGTTTTCTAGCTAATCACTTTGAAAAGTCTGATTTGCCAGTGCTGACTGTTTTTGTCTGGAAAGATATAGTGACAAAGTGACTAACTTTGTGACAGTGCCAGCAGTGGTTGACTTTCAAACCTTTGCGAAGGCAGAAAACATCTGTTTCCCCTATAAGTAGGCTGATCACCAAATCCCCAAGATTAAGAAATTCAGTTTAGGGATGAACTAATAAATCAGTAGCTCCCTAAAAAAAGATTACTGTGTTAAGTTTTATGTTTTCTTTTGAATCATAGAAACTAATACTTTCTTTAATTGATCAAAATTATTGTTAGGTGAAAATAAACGTATCCCGGTAAGATACACTTCATATTTCAATTAAGGTGTGGAAAAGAGTTCAATTAAAAAATAATAATAAGAAGAATGCAACACAGGATAATGGCAGGATCTTAAAAATAAATCCAACATCAAGAGAAAATTTTTCCACCCGGGCATATGCTTTTCTGTTTTGTTTTTTTTTGTTTGTTATTTTTCCAAATCACAAATTCACTTTCAATATCAATTGACCCAAAGGTTCCAACTTGATTAGCCTTGGTGCTTAGGATGACATAAACGATTCAAGTCCATCCAGAGGTAATTTATGAATAGCTAACATCAATATCTGAATCATCAAATATTTACGGTAAGTATTTGGTGACTCTGTTTCCTCATGATGCATTTTGAGAAAATGAATTTCCTTGCCTGCTTTGTTTGTGTCAGATTGTGGGAATATTCCAAGTATTTGTCAGCCCAAACGACAGGAACCAAACCTTAAGACTTGGAGAAAGAGATATGCAGGCAGCTAAAGCAAGTGCAAAG
The DNA here is from genome assembly GCA_903067075.1 of Micropoecilia bifurca. Classification (NCBI taxonomy): domain Eukaryota; kingdom Metazoa; phylum Chordata; class Actinopteri; order Cyprinodontiformes; family Poeciliidae; genus Micropoecilia; species Micropoecilia bifurca. The sequence goes on along the minus strand of CAEGAF010091576.1, from coordinate 22,068 downwards.
TCAGCATTTATCTATTTCCAGTAGATGAGACAAGTTACAGTTACAAAGACAAACCACAAAATTCAGAAAAAATCCTGTCCTTTTCCTGCCCTGCACCATGTACTCCCTGAAATACTTTAACACTTGTCTTCTAACTCACTAGAAATGTATATTTATTCTAAATTAATCATCTATAGATAAATATGACATGCACTGATCCTAATTATTCAGTGACTAATTAAGTTGTCTTAAACTAGAATTAACCTCGTTATTAAGCAGAAACAATTGCAGTACCTTTTTTACATTAATTGTCATTCATGCAAGTTGCTTTTAAAAGGCCAACCATTCAAAAGATGCAGCAGAGTTGACCAACTTATCTATAGAGTACATTGTACCATGTATTCTTAAATTCCTGCATGTCACATCTGTATTTAGTAATTTCTAGAGGTGATCAGATCAACCAAGTTGGATGTTGGTCCCAGGACTGAACGGGGCCAGTGGAGACATAAGTTGCTCCCAAACTATCATGATTTTAAGATCTGATAGCATCTGAAAAGTTAAACTCTATACCTAAGCATTAATTATGCAGCTGGGCCATCCAGAGTTCTTTCCCTGTGGCTTTCATAAACGCTTTACAGAGTCAGAGTGAGTTGAGCTAACGTTTTCTCCCCCACTTTAGCGTAACACACAAAGAAACAGAGACAGACAGAGAAAGAGAGAAGTAGAGAGAGAGAGAGAGAGAGAGAGAGAAAGAAAGAAAAAAAGAGAGAGAGAGTTCTCAGCTGAAGCTTCTGGCACATCAGAGATAAAAAAAGTGACATCCAGGAGCAATGCAGCAAAAAGAGTTCATACCATAAGTCTTATGCAGGCGCTGCACTTGAGGGACTTAAAAAGTGATACTTAAAGTTCTTCTCTCCTATTTGTGAACCCAAATGTTGTGTTTATTAAAAAAAAATTAAAAAACAAGCCTCTGTCAGATGTAACACCGCATATGAAGAGCTGGCATCCATGGAAAGAGCCTCTATGTTGAACTCTTTCCGAACAGCTTAAGGGGCCACAGAGCGTTATAAGTGAACGGTGTTATTGTAAAGGCACGTGTGTCTCCACGTATTTTTGTTTCTACTTTCAAGTATGCATATACAGCAAGATAGTGCTGGCCGGCTTTGAGGCAAGCTGCAGGCTAAGTTTACTATCTGGTGTTTACGGCGTGGCGGATCAGAGGGATTACAATTACACAGAAACTGCTTAAGACAGCTGTGTTACTCAGCGATATCAAACCACCCACACATGCCGTATGCTGACACCGGGCATCAACCACAACAAGTGGTAAACAGAAATCTACACCCTTCCTGGTATTTATGAGCACTTACTGGCAACAGGTGGCTACCAGGGGTGCAGGAGGTTTCATCGACAACATATGACCGATTGTACAGATGCTTCTGATAAGAGAAGAAAACCATTACTTTTCATTTTGTTGTATATTAAATTAAAAAGATTCTCAACATCACAGACGGATCAGTAGCTCCTGGAAATTCTGTATAGCTCCTGTGTTAAGAATAAAATTACTTTCTTGTCTTGCAAAGGTTTTTATATCTCTTGAACGTCAGGCGCTGGTGGAGAAAACATGACTTGGTGTCCCTCTGGTCCACTAAATCCCAATACATTGAAGTTTGTGGTTGGAGAATAAATGTAAACATTCAGGGAGTATAGATACTTTTACAAGTTAGTTATTGAAACAGACAAATATAAGTACTTTTAGAGGTGGTCTCAAGTATTTGCTGACTTAGCTGCTGTGATCCCTGACCTCCATGAAGGAATGTAGATCCACAGTAAATATTTTATTAATATGTCAACATTCAGCAATTGTAGAAAGTTGAAGGAGCAAATAGGAGTGGATAACAGCGCAGTTTCTGTTAAGATATTTTTTTTGTATGTGTTTAATTGAGGATACTTAAAGCTAATTGTGAATAACATGATTTTCTTAAATATTGTGCAATATCTTTAAAAATGTAACACTGTGGTTGGGAGCAGTTTCTGGAAGGAACGTATCCAGAAAAACAGTGAATCAGGTAAATATTGCTCACTTTTAGCATTCATGCAAAGGTTTATGAACTCTTTCTGTTTCTACTCTCATTATGATTGATAACACATTTAAATTGCTTCAAATGAACTTGAAAGCTACTGTTCTGCTGCAAGGCGCAGAGGCGATTTTACCCCTGCAGAAACTATCCCATCATAAAGTGCAAAAACAGCTCAAAGAGCAGGAGAAGCCACCTGAAAAGATATTTCCAGCAATGGTTGCAAAAGAGTTGACCAACTTAACTTACTTTTCACAAAGTGAAAGAACTGATGCAGCTAAGAACTAAACTTTAAGAGTCAGTGTGAATCTACTGTATAATGTAGGGGAAAGTATTAAGCATTGAATTGTACTAGAGTAGAGAACTCTCCCCCCTCCAAGCAGTCCGTTATTTCACACACTAACCCAGATAATTCTCCACTCACTGGTCATAAGTCATGAGAAAAGTGACCTACAACCAGTGAGCCCACAGGCGCTGCTATGATGCAACTTAAAGCAGCACGAGGTTAAAAACACATCTTATGTACAAAGCCATAAAACTGACGGAAGAAAAACAATTTCTAAAGTCATAGAAACAATCCTTTGTTGTTGTAAAATGTGTGGAACATTTATAAGCTGCACTTCTCTGTCTACCTCTGGGATTTTATGATAGCAAAGTCATCAAACAACATAAAGTGGGGAGAAAGTCATCAGAAAACCATGAGGATGGAGTAATTAAAACGTAATTATGTGGTAGCCTGAGATACAAAATCATGAAGTTATTCACCAACAAAAAAATTCTCAAAGAGACAATAATTTACGGCTCAATTGAGAAGTGAAAGTGACTTGTTTTGAAACCTGATTGGCAGGCAAAATACAGCAAATAAATGTATACAAATAATAATCCCACACTTGAGGTTAACACACAAGATCTGACCACCTAATCCAGACACAAATACAGTGAGGATGGAAAGAAAATGTTTCAAATGGATTTGTTTTAGCTGTTTTTATTTAGAAGGCAACTAATACTTTCAAATTTAAGATTAAAATGTACAAAAATGGCACAATCTTATGACATAAAAATAAAAACGTGGCATGTTTTCTGATCATCTGGTTTCATTAATTGGTCCCAAATTTAATATCCTCTTCCTGACCATAATCCCTCTAATCCCTCCCATCTTTGGATGGATCTTATGTATTTAAAACTTGTTTTAGTTTTTCTATGTCTTTTATTGATGTGCCTGATGTTTCTACATTAAAGAGGTTAAAATATTCCATCCACTCATCCATAAGCAACATCGACTACCTTTGATTTTGCTGCTGAATCAGAAATAATTCTCAACATGTTAATGATTTTCCTTCTTCAGAGTAAAGTTAAAAGTCGAAATTCTGATGATGCAATGCAACAAATCAATTTGGGGGTTTCCAGCTATTTTTAATCCAACACAAATGCTGCCAAAACAAGTATCGACAGCATGTCAGATTGAAAGCAGCCTCGGGGAACTATGATGTGAGCAGAGGGAAATCAGCAGTCACTGATGATCTTCATGTGAAAATGATTCTGCAACTGAGATCCAAGCCCTTTTCCAGAACCGTCCACACTGAGGTGTTACTGGCAGCAGCGAGAGAGTCAAGACCCGTCAAATTCCAGTACTTTTCTGATCTCATTCATGTCGCTCATAGATAGATGGATTACTGATGCATGAATGGATAACTGAAATGAATCAAATAAATTCTCGTCGCCATGTTTACAGTCTCTTCCTCCTGCAGAGGAAGATTACAGTGTTACCCCGTCGCTAATGGCCCCACCAGCTGTTTGGGCGCCAGTGTATATTTGAACAGTAAATGCTATGCGCAAACACAAAAGGCCACAAAACACTAAACTGCTTCTCTGTGTTGCAGATAATTACCATGACAACACCCACAGCTAGAAATGAGATAGAATTGCTGGAGGAGAAACATTGCAATCTGTGAGATTTTATGTACAAGTCACCCATCAGATCAGGCTGTTCTGTCTCATGGGAAATGAAATATCAATGTATCAATTGAGTATTCATCACCAAATTGTAATCCATCTTCATTTACCTTTCTAAAACTAAGACTCAATGCAAATTGTAAAACCCAAAGTCATACCTTCTTTGATTGCGCAACAAAATAAAGTGTAAACAGGCATGACTAACACAAACACTCCTGACGTAAAAAGACTTGTTTGCCTGCTGCTACTCTGCAGTACAAGTCCTTGTTAAATATTTGATGGCCATATATGTGCAGCGAATGCTATTTGGAGCAAACAAGAGCGGCTTTGGTTCAATCGCTGCAAAGTGCTGTACTGAGTATTAGTTGCAAAAGATTTACTCTGAGTAATGAAAGCGGATATTTCTATTAAAGTCATTCCTCAAAGGATGCTTTGATTTCTTTGAAGTCAGTTTCACATTTATGTTCCAGTCCACAGTGTATGCATCACCTACAGAAACTGTCAGCTGCAAGAATAGAAAAAAAAAACAGCAAGATGTGACAGCAGATATTTTTAGCCACATACAAAAATCTGCTTCTCAAAATACTCATAGGTGTTCATGTCATTGCTATTTTAGAAATATTTTACCTAGTTTGGCTCCCATTAGACTGCACTCTTCATTAATAATTGAAGCAACTGTTATTTTCTTTTCAAGGCCACCATAAACATGACTTTTTTTTATTAAAAACAAAGATGTAGTGCTTGATTATGGGGACACAATAAGTAGACGCATTGAACGGGAAGCTTCACATCTATGGTGCATCTTCTTTAGGGATGTAACCCCAAATCGATACCCACACTCTGATGGTTTGATCAAGAACATTTTTTTCTAATATTTCAGAAAAATTGACTGATGCAAACAGGGATAAGAACCAACATCAAAGGAAAGAGGAAATGGAAAAAGATTTTTGGAAAATAGTATGAAATATAACCAAATGAAATAGATACTTTTTCCCCCTGATAATTTACTGTCATAGTTTATCAAAATGCCATCAAGCCAATTTAAAAACATGCAGGTAGAAAGGTATGAATCAGATAAAGGGTAAATTGTTCTGGAGAAAACAAAACTTGAACTTTAAAATGTTCCCTCAAAATCAAACCTGCCATCACAACTAACAGCTTCCTCCTCTGGTTCAAAGGTGGGTTTGCAATAGCAGTTCTAGCATTTAACCAAGCAGCACAGAACCAAATGCTGCGCTGAAGCAGAAGAGAAGCTCAGAGAGGGAGAAATACTTGATGAAGCATCCATTTCCTCATGTTATTATCCCTCTATTGCTGCCATGCCAGATGTCCCATTCAGCTGAGATGAAGAGACACTGAAAATAAATCAAGGATTCTCTGTTACTTGAAACTTTAAAGAATGAAAGAAACATCCAGAGTTCTTATGAGTTATAGCCAGCATCTTGGGAAATATTCTCTTATTTTCTTACATTTTTGCCATACATATCATCAATTATAAGTTACTATTTAACTTCTGGTCTTCTGCCTTTGGTCACATTACTTTCCTCTCAGAGGAAGATTGCTAAGTCACAGATGTCTTTAAGAGAGGTTATGCACTTCAGGGCAGAAAATTACAGAAGTGTCTCAAATTGGCTCATTTTCAACTTTACTGGCTCTAGCCACTGATTTATGGGGCAGGAACTCTAAATTCAAATCATCACAGTGAACATCACTGAACCCACCATACCTCACTGCTACCGGGTTGCTACAAATATTGCATCCTTTGGTGTGAATGTTGTGCAGGAAGTTTAAAGTAGCTATCAGTACCAAGAAGGTTTTCAAAAAAGAATAAAGACGTAAAGAACAGTGGATTCGCATGGATGTAGGCAGCAGGAAGGTTGAGAGCAAAAATAGGGATATATACTAAATAACTTTAACATGACCAAATCTGATTAATTAATTAAGGTTAATGTGACTGATTTTCAGGGATAAACAAAAGCACTTGTTTCTAGAGTATTCAATGAAAACAGCATATGGCATAATGCTGACTCAGTGCAATCGGCCTGGTTTCTAGAAAAAATGTGAACTATTTTGAATAAATAGTTGATCTTACTGTACTGTTTGATAACTAGGATCAAATTAACTGAAACCATTTTCTTGTAAATTGCCTCCATATGACATTTGTTGTGAATTGAAGCTATATAAGTAATATGAATTTGATTGAAGTCAACAGGCATGGAAAAGAAAAAAATATATATATTTATCTTGTTTTTCTGAAATTTCAGATACAACAGTATAATTTTTAAAAGATTTAATCCGGTCTGTCGCTGTGGCCACCATCCCGTCCCTCAATAATATCAGCGCAGTAAGCCAGCAAACAGGAACATGCCACCACTGGCAAGTGTGAGAAGAGCTTACAACTGTACACATGATTTCACAGTGTTACAAGTGGATTTCTCCCCACAGTTTATCGGATTTAAATCTAATGCAGACTGGATTAGCTTTTGTCCTTCTTGTGACCCAAACCAAAACACTCCATTATGGATGAAGTCCATAACCGTCTGAGGGACAGAATTTACTACATAACACACCTCTGATTCAGCACAACTCCCTTTCCTGAACCTTCCTGCATCTGGAACCATTAGCAAATGCAACGAAGCCATTAGGGCTAGCTCATCATTCTGCATAGTGACTTTTCTGTGTGCTCCTCTGTCTGCTTTGTAAAGTCAGTCGCCATGCCCTTTACTAGAAAAGGCTCAAAGAGAGACGGGGGAATGCTATCAAGTACAAAGTACCGGTGTCAGTCAGATTTGAAATTATAGCTCTGGAAGCCCTATCAGCAAAGCAAGGCAACAGTGCTTTTCCATGACCTTTTCAGCTGCTGACCTGCAGTTTCACTAGTCACAGAGGATTGTGGGTAAAGCAGAGACAAGCTAGTTATTTCTCATAAGGGCAACAACACGAGGAGACTGGCAGATGCAAACAGAAAGAAAACAAGGTTACAATGGAGAATGCAAGACAAGTAAGACTTAAATGTATGTAACTTTTCAAGTTTTGATACTCAGTAAATATCCAGTAATGTAACTTTCTTTTTGAATATTACAAATGTATGTTTTTTTTCAAAAATAAATTACATTTACAGAGGTCAGTAACGCAGAAAGATGAGATAATTGCCTCATTACTCCATTCATCATTGTTCGCCTCATTTTGCTCACTGTGCTGACCTCTGACCTGCACCATAACCAGACCCACTGAGACTCTTCAGGGGTAAAATTGTGAACATGGTGACCCCTGGCAGACGGCATGGAAGCAGTTAACCAAACATCAGGTGCTCTAAATACTCTAAATCTGGGACATCAGGGCAAGATCAGCAACCTTGGGCTTTTCATATGTTGGATTGATGGGATTGTTGTAATCAGGTTAATGGCTATAGCTGTATGAATACAGGAAAATATACTTTGTACTGTGAAGGTTTGAAATCAAATTAAACAAAAAGACGCAGATCAATGCAGTAAGAAAAGGCAATTATCTGGATATTTTTCGAAGTTGTTCCTTTCAATGTAAATAACGTTAGGTTTTGTTTCACAGTTGCACTCTGGATTTACTGGTATTCAGGATTTATTACTGGTGTTTATATAGACAAAAGTTTTCCATTTGAAAATTGGCAGAAAATCCAGTCAAACAATAAACTGAACTTCTCTATGAAACTTTTAACTTGTAGAGGTTGACATTTTTGTTGGTGCTCTTCGCTAGTTAAAAAGTTTCAAAATGAATTTTTTATTACAGTTGCATAGTCTGACACTGAAATCAGTACAAAAATGTAAAGTTTAATTTGAATGGCTTTATTCAGGAGAAAACTTTACATAAATAATTAATTGTTTAAAACAGATACAGAAACACTGCTGGAAATAGCCGACATGTCTTCTCTGCATTGTTATAATCTTTGTCTTGCGCCAAGAAGCTTTTGCATTAAAATCCTGGACATGGGCCTAAATATTTGGTTGTGACAGACTGGCCACCTGTCCAAGGTCCACCACACACATTACGAGGACTTCTGGAGTTAGCTTCCAGCCCTGCATTAATTACGCAGATAGGCAAGATGCATGCCTGGTTTGATGGATTTATTGATTAACTATTTCAAGCAGAATCTATAGACATTATAGACAAAGTGTTATAAGCAAGAAGCCAAAAACTGTCGCTGTTTTATTTTCTGTTATGTGCACTCAACCTACCAAAGTTCCTTAAACCTTGAGCTATGCAAGTGTTTTTAAATACACTCAGATCAGAACACCACAGGCTGAATCCACTCCTGGAAGTAATCCTTCATTCACACAGTTAGCCTGTTGTAATCTGCATCCTGTGCAGCTTGCAAATAATTAAGCAAAGTACTTTCAGGTGAGAATACCCTGCATGACACAGAGAGAGTGAGCTGCTCTAAATCAATCCCTTATTTACAGAAATGGATCCTGCGTGTTGCCATACTTGGAGTATACTAGCCCTATAGCCTACATTATGACCTAGATGGAAGAAAGGGGAACAGCAGGGGGACTCAAACACTTTTCTCTCTATCTGCTGTCTCACTGGAAGAGCACAGCTCTGCTTTTCAGACTGTTACAATCACCAAGTAAGAAAAACGATGTGTGTTAGTCACATGTCCACCAGAATATTCCTCACTGGTCACTCAGTATTTAAAAAAAAAAACAATACATAAAATCCTTTGCCTGTAATTTCATAAAATGAATGGTTTTATTGAGAGCTGTTTGCCGTCTTCAGCTCTTTGGTGAAATGGGCTGAGCTGTGCACCCGCATGCTGCGGGTGAAAACTGACATCTAATGTTAAAACTTCCACTAAAGTAACAACTAAGGCCAAACTGACCAGTCTGAGCTTAAACAGACTGAGTAACTGGGCTAGTCTGATCTGGTCCAATCTGGGCCGGGTTGTTCTGCGTATGTCTGTTGACTGTCCCCTGCTCGGCTCTGTCAGAGTGTACCCAGAGGGCCTGTTATTTTGGGAGCTCAGCTGAGAGGAGATGACAACATCATGGACTGCTTAAGCTGCTTACATTTCCTCAAGCACTCCCAGTGCACCCTGGGATCTACACTCTTTGGGTTGCTGCTGTCACCGCAGCGCCACATACGTCGAGTGCATGTGAGCGAGGCGCCACGATGAGCGCACAAAAGCAGTCAGAGACACAAAGCTGTGCAGCGAAAAGCATCTCCTCTAAAACGCCATACAGAGCGATTTCAGTGGAAAGCACGTGCATCAGTGTGTCTGCTAAGCCTGAAGATGAGAGACTCCCTGATGTCTGTGGAGGGAGGTGGAATGAGGTACCACTAAGGCAATAAAATAAAGTTTTGTATGTGTGTGTGTTCGAGAGCGAGTTCTTCTCCCATCTGCAGCATTTCTGTGTGGACTGAAGCACACGCTTTAATTTGTGAGTCAGCAGATTCATTTTTCTGAATTGTATATTAAAGTTGGGGGTTAGGAATGACTGAACAGCGAATAGGTGGATTTCCATTGTAGCGTTATAGTGTAATATATGTTTTTGTCAGGGTGGAACATATAAGGCATATAAGAGTCATTTTAATGAGGAATTAGTGAAAACTATCTCACACTTGTCATCTTCACAACATCTTTGAAATCAATCTGATTTCCCAGGTGAAGTGAAAAACACAGGCACAAATTTAGCTTTAGTGGGAATTAACTGTGAATTAGGAACCTAAGTTAATTTTGACAACCATGTATAAAACATATAGTGGTGTTCAATGAGCTGTGGTATTTCAGCATCTCATTATATAGATCAATTATACAAATAGTTTCTTCCTCTTAATAATGATGGTTTTCTGCTTATGGCTAATGTTGACGAAAAATCTCTGAATTACATTTGGAAAAAACGTCTGGCTCTCTCTTCCTCTTATATCCCAGGTCCTCCCAGCGGGCCGCGGGTAGCCACAAGGAAAACAACAATGTGTGATGACGTCACATAATTGCAGAGTTTAATGCAATAGAAGACATTGGATGAAATTACAACAGAATCTGAAGAACAACAGAGGCATACATTCATTTACCTGATACAAAAGAAAGAAAGAAAGAAAGAAAGAAAGAAAGAAAGAAAGAAAGAAAGAAAGAAAGAAAGTAAGAAAGAAAGAAAGAAAGAAAGAAAGAAAGAAAGAAAGAAAGAAAGAAAGAAAGAAAGAAAGAAAGAAAGAAAGAAAGATCTACAAATACGTCTTTGGAGAATTGCAAGAGCAAAATCTGATTTGTTACTCTGTGTAGAAAGTTTTATAACCTTGTATTTAATTTATTCAAATAAGGCGTATATTTGCTCATCCAACCAGGACCTGAATCTGACCCTTTTTAAAGGGTGACCCTTTTCCCTGCAATTTGTTCACAAGATCAAAGACCAATTGCCACCATTATCTAGATGAGAGCAGACTCTCCTGAACTCCTGCTGCTTCATGGCTTTCACAGATCAGTGTGAAAAGCTGGAACTTCTACTGATTGCTACTGAGGGCAGATCAAAATCTTATAATTTTAAAACTATAATTAGGCTATTTCAATCAAGTCATGTTAAGTTTTAAAACTAGCTTATTTAAATTTATTTTTCTCAACACTAATAAATATATGACATGTAGGATTAGAATATTACATAAGCCCATTTAAAAATATAAGTACAGAAATACTGGATTCATGGAAAGTATGTTTACTACCTGCTTGAAAAGTAGTTATTTTCAAAAAGTACTTTTAATCTGACAAACTAGCCTCATCAGAACTAATATTTATTGAATATCACAGTATAATTTTCTTGTATGGTTTTACAGCGACTGAACATTCAGTTCCTTTGCCACTCATTATGTCAGATGATATTTTAAAAGTAAATATAAAAGGTGCCATTACTGGCACAGATCTCTGCAGTTACCATCACTCACACTCCATAGAGCTCCAATAAGCAACACACTGAACCTTGTAAAACTTCAGTCAGAATATCACAACGCTTCAGCCAGAAGAGAGAAGACACTTTACAGCTTCATATGTAGCAAAACTAAGTGTAGCACTTAATCTTTATGTACAGAAACTAATATAGTGAAGATGTAACTGCAGGGAAATATTAGATATGTTAAGAAAGCAGAGATGGGGTGAGGAATTAGAACAGTAAATTGAGAGTGGAGATTTAAACCCAAAGAAATCATAAAGAGTTTTCAGACAATGCATTTTAGTGGGGTATTCTAAGTACTAAACATTCTTCAGGAGGTACATTTCTAAACTCCCAAAGCTTCATGCCTGCAAAAAAGGTTGAGTTAGTGTAAATGTTCTCAACAATAATCCTGTGGATGTTTGGGAAATGGATGTTTGGGAAATGCCTATTGGCTATTGGGGGGTTAATCTGACACGGGATACAGAGAGAGATAAGTCAAAGAGTATTTGTGGAGACACTAGTCAGCCTTCTGACTGCGCCTCAGTAAGACAGCTTCCTACAGCAAGAGATGCTTCCTATGCTCCAGAGTCGGAAAGACAGGGAGAAGTAAAGGAGGAAAGAAACAGGAGTCAGACAAAGTTTACAGTCAGAGGAGTTATGTGAAGCAAACTTACAAAAACACATGTAGTCATGCACTATTCAAAGAAAGACATGTATGAGAATAGCTTCCTAGACACACTATGAATGTCTCTTTCCTGCTCTTACACTTTGATGAATCAGCCTAGAATTGAGCTGTCGTAGAAAATCTCTTTATCTCATTATGGACTCTGACTCAGTTTTCCTAATATGACTGCATGTCTCTGAATCGACAGTTACACTTTCTAATAATGTATATCCCAAACTGACCTTCCTAATGTTGATCTATGAGTAACATGCACTATGGGACATGAATTTCCTCAGTAGAACTTAAACTGACACAGCAGACAGGACAGATACAACACAGTTTTATTCTTTTTATGCAATTATACAGATTCAAACTTCAACCTTTCAAAAATAAAAAACAGAACTTAACTTCTGGAACTAGAAGTTAAGAATCTAACCTACCTACAGAGGATGACTCCTGTCCTGTGCCTAAGTCACCTTTGTTGACAGAAGCCAAAGTCAAAAACTTAAAATAAAAACTTACTTTAAAGTGGTTGTTTGAAATAAAAATCTATTTTTCTCCTTCTAATGTTGATAGTTTGGAAATGAAAAGGTGAACAAAATTGCACTAATAAGCTGAACACACACAGAAATTTAGAAAAATATAAACGGGTTTTAAAGATAAAACCTGTGATTCATTTGAGGGGTTTTAACTGCCCATGTCCCACAATCCAGTCTCAAATATGACTTTATGGTCCCAATCGAGGCATTTTACTCGACTGAACTCAGTATATCAATAGAGATCTGTACAGTTAAAAACCTGCATCTTTTTTAAAGCAGGCAGGCATTTTGCAGGCATTTTTCTGTGTTTTGGGAGAGAAAACAAAAAAGAAGCAAGCAATGTAAGGTGCAGTCCAATTTTCAAGTCCAAGATTTCAGGAATTCATCTTTTTCAATATTGACTAATCTTCCTAAGGCAAACCTAATCAAATACTGTAAATATGCCTACATAAGAAGAAGACAAAAAAACTGTTTTGAGATTGATTTTGACTGTTCCTCTCACATGTTTCTCATAAACTTGTACAATAAAAATATGAACTCTCATTTTAGAATCTCACATTTTGTAACTGCAAGTGGTTTCCATAAATGTAAAATACATAAATAAGTTTGTGAAAGTCCAATATTTTCCTTCATAAAGTTGCATTACTGAGCAAAATTTTCAAATCAATACAAGTAAAACCTCCACTATCTATGAGAAAAATATCTGTGCTTTCCAAAACCTCCACAGGACACTGCAGAGGCCCACACAGCCTCCAGTTAACAAGCCCAAACAGGCCCAGCTAGGTGGCTCAAGCTTCAGTAATGGCTGCTAGAAAATCTGCCACCACCAGGTCACTTTCCCACCATATTTCTGCTTTCATCTTCCCTTCAATTAATAGGCAGGGTGCTTTGACACAACCACTTATTAGGAAGCAGTAGTGGGCAGGCAGAGATCGCTTTGCAAAGACAAACAACTTAATTAGTGGCGGCAAGGCTTTAATAAGTTCAGCTTAAAATAGTTAGGAAGGGCTGGTGGAAAAAAAAAAACACAAAAAAGCACTGTAATTATAGCTGGGTAACATTTTGACTCCTAACTTACCACCCACAACTTCCCTGTATGTTTGTCCTTTGTTTTCAAGGTGACACAATAAATACTTACATTAGATTTTGTTTTTAATATTATGGAATAACCATAATATGGCATCTATATATTTAGAGGACGTGCAGTAACAGAGAGCTGTTAAAAACTCTCATACTTTGCCTAGTTAATGTGCAAATGAAATGACAGAGCACAATATCCACATAGTTGTATGCATCTGTCATACTTTCTTTGCAAAGAAAGAAATGTGCTTTGTTTCCTGTGTGCTGTCAACAACTTAACAGAGCCAAGAATGAGCTGCCAGGGAAAACGAACTAAGCTGAGGAGATAAACGCTTTTACACTCAAAACAACTGCTCAGACCTGCAGACTTACTCACAGCCTTCCAGCATCTGCAACTTTATTCATAACATATAGAGGCAGCAGATCGTTCATAAAATTTGATATGATATAGTGTGTATTACCACCATCTAATCAATATAATATCGATGGAAATTACAACACTCAAATCATGTACCTGAACTTTCAAACTCCTAATTCCAATCTGCTAATAACTAATGTTTCACTCTTTAAGGTGAAATCTTCAGTCACTTGAGACTCTCTTGCTTCCAAGTTTTTTACTTTTTTGGACATCAAAGCATAAGTTTCATTTTTGAAAGCTGCAGCAGGTCCCTGTTATTCATCAGGGTTAGGGAAACAGCTACATACTGCAGTTTTAATGGTACGAACACAAAATAGATCATGATATGCAATAATACACATAGTGGAAAATGTCTTGACACTAGCGCAGCAGCTAACATCCATGGTCTTCTTTATCTCCGCTCTTTGGGATACAGAGAGTGACTCTCATAGATCAGGTGCCTTGGAAACGTCAAAAATTGTGTGTCAAGCAGCAGTGCATCTAGGTATTTTAGATTCTTTAAAAAGCTTTAGAAAAATCCAAACAATTCAATCCATTATTACTCTTGTAAACAGTGCGCTGCTGTTTACAAGCAGCGCACTGTTGGGTCAATTTTAATTATTAATATAAATAACAAAGCTAAAGAAAAGAAAAACTACTTTTGCACAAAACTTAAATTGAGCATCAAGACCTGCTGTCTAAATATAATCTAAAGCTGCTCTCCCACAGCAGCGGCTTTAACCGGTTTTGCCCCCTGCCAGATTCGTTTCCATTAGCAGATCCTCCTCCTGGTTTTTTGCAACCACTTCAGGGGTAGAACAAGCTGCGCCCAGCCAAATTTGATTGACAGCAGTCTGCACTGATTGATTGGCATGTGATCACTGCATGGGCAAACGGCAGACCTTACAAACTCCAAACAGCAAACCCCTGCCTCTGCACGGTTCAGTATTCTGAGATTTTTCCGTAGAACCCAACTCACAATTGTTTGCTGAAAATCTCTCTATTCATATTTTTTGGTAGCACATATCTAAAATATTCAAAAGAAAATGCAGCTAGGTATATCAGTGCAGTATGGAATCCAGATAATACATTTTATTTAAGTGTATGACAGTATCCAATGTATGGAGTTGTATGCATAGCTGCTACGTTAATGCCAAGTCAGGATGGAGACCCTGTGCCAAAGCTAAGAAAGCAGTGGAGCAAAGAGACTGAGCAGCCATCTGTCCCTCAGGGTTTTGCGGTGCAGAGCGCTGAGCTTCCAGTCGCCCACACAAACATATCCAATCTCCACCAAAACACACCTCATGTAATCATTTACCTTGTATACATTCTGGATTTTGCAAAACATTCATATGGCTCAGTCCTCAGAGTCGATGTTGTAAAGTCATGTGAAAACAAGCTATTCAATTTTTTTGATAGATCAATAAATGTGAACTCTGTTTAAATGGGGACCTTCCCCTTCTTTAGCTACTGAAGTAAAGTTTTAGGTCTGTCAAGATGTGATTGATTTCATTTTTTTCCATCTGTACCAAAATGAATCAATACGTGTACATAGCGCCTGAAAACGGAGTCTCAAGCTTATGTTTGACTTTTACCTGGTTGAACAAGAAAGGACAAAAACTCAATGATGTTCACTAACCAGACAAGTCAATATTTTTAATCATTTGGCTTTCCTTTGTCTCGCAGCTATGGAATCATGCATGCTTTTATTTTTTGAGTGTGATGACTGATTTTAGAGAAAGTGTGAGATCTGCCTCCACACAGTGTTAACAACATCCCACCAAAGATGCCCACAAGGTCCTGGATTCTGAACAAACAACCCAACATCCTTCCATAAAAGGGAAAACTGTGGAAGCATCAGGGACTTCCGATGATGCTCAGATTGACTACGTTTGAAAATTTATTAATCTAAATACTTAATACTAAAAACCTTTGAAAAACACAACTCCTTAAAACGGAGCATCCTTATTCTAAGTGGTGACATGTGCATAAAGATGTGCCAGTGTCTATGCTGCTTCATATATACTGAATTATTTATTATTGAGACTGAATGTGTTAACATTTCAAATGGATGAAGCCAGACAATATTTTGCAGACATAAAGAAAGAATATCTGCAGCAAATAGTTTGAGATTCTTGCTTTTGTATTTTTTTCTAGTCAGTTTGAATTTATCCCATTTGACAGGAGGAAGGAGCATGACATGTTTTACAGAGAGCAGGAGATTGTGGCATGCAACCCTCTTGTACACGTGCAGCTGTGCACATGGCAACAACATTAATCTTTATCTTTTTTTTTTTTCTTTCCATCAATTATGCATACAGCGGAAATTCCAACAGCAGTAAAAAGATTAGATTTTCAAGTCAGAAGATAAAACTTTATATATTGTTTTAATATTAAACATCCATCTTCGCAGCTACATCAGATAAAAAAAAAAGTTGAAAGTTTGTCCAGCAGATAAGACGCATTATGCGCTTCATTGGATAAAAGGTGAGGGATATCAGAAGCCAAACTCTGACATAATTGTGCTTTACTGTGATTATACTTTTATTTCTCAAATTGGGGTGTTTTGTAACAATAGATCACCAAATAAACCAGATTTTTACCACTCTGGCACCATTAGTGATTGTGTCCACTCTTTACTGTTAGTGCAACGTCCACAGTGTTTTGGCTTGAGCCAGTTAAGGTTAGCTGGTAAATCGATATAGGAGGAAAAGCTGTACATACATTTTTTTATATTCTTCCACTGCAGAAAAGTTTGTGTACAGACATTTTCTGTTTCTTAGGCTTACACACAGAGGTTCTCCACTTAATATCTAATAGAAAAGCATATATGTTTGCTGTAAGGTGGCAGCTTTACTTTCTTACTCTATATTTAACCAGTTATGTTAAACTTGAACTTCTAAAAGATAGTGAACATTTGTTCACTAAACATCAAAAATAGGTTAGAGTTTCACTGCAGAATCGGGTCAAAATTTAACCTTACATATTCACCTGAAAGAGCTGTTGTTCACACACAACTGAGATTTTAAAGTATTTAAACAATTTTCTGTCTTCTCAATGGTGATCACAGTAACAGGGTGCAGGTTTGTCGTTGAATTAGGGGCGTTCACACCTGGACAGGTCACCAGTTCAACACATGGTCCTTGAAACACTAAGTTTATCGTCAGCTGTCAAACAAGGATATATGAATATAAAACTTCAATCTACTTCTTGTGCATAAAAAAGCACAAGTGGAAGGTATTAAAAGCAGAAAAAAAACCAATCTGCTCAAATAATCGCCTCGTATAAGGAATAAGCAAAAAGGGAAGCAGGACAAAACCTTAAAATAGCTGAGAGGAAACACAGCAACATGAGCTCAGGGACATAATCACAAACCAGTATGCGACATCTTGTAGATTTTCAGCACATTTCCATCTCTGTCAGATATATTCTGAAGGTTAATGTGATGCAAAGGTCACTGTGCTTATAATAATTCAATGTAATATTCAAATGCATAGAACACATCAAAGCACTGGCATTAACAACTGACCATTTGATTACACAGCACACCAGACACACAGACATGACGTAAAGGTCAGAACACGCAAGAACCAGTTACACAACTACCTAAAATTAGGCTACCTAATATAGATGTGTCATGGATCGCAGTTTAATCAAAACAAGAAAGGCTCACTGGGATTTGAAACCATGCTGCAACACATAAGATGATATTTAAATAAAGAGGTTGACGCATTTACACATTGTCCCTGTCCTAATTATTTCACTGTAAAATTCAAGCACAGATGAAGGAAGCATTTTGTTGCATGTAACCTTTTCATCTCCCCTACAGCACTATTCATCTTCTTTATGGACGCCGGTTCTGCTGGTATGGATTACTGTTAGATCGCCATTTCTCCCTTACATTGTCTCTCTCCATCCCTTCGTTTAACTCTCCTTCACTTCATCTGTCCCTCTCTGCAGTGGAGGCAGAGACTTGTCTCCTCTAATTACTTTGAAAATGATGTGATCATTCACTACAGAGAATCTCTCTGACATCTGACAAAACAAAGAAAAAGTTTGTCAAGAGGGAAACTGAAACATTTTAAAGTCAGGTCTTCTGATCGTGATTTTAAGGGTTGTGAAGGAAAATATCAGAGCCGTAAGCACTGCTGATCAGTTTCGGGAACTTTCAGAAAACCACTATGTGTTCATTTACTTTTTATAAGTTTACAATAGTTTCTTGGCTTACAGGTTTTACTTCTTCCATGTTGGAGCTCATAACTGAATTTACTTGTATGCCAAGTCAATTTTCCTTTTTTTTTGTTCCAAGTCTTTGAATACAAAAACACAACCAATGTTGTATCAAAATCATAATTCAATACCAGGGCCGTGCAGAGACCACTAAAGGGGCAGGTGCTCAACAAAAAAGGGCCCATCTAACCGCATTCTAGGAAAGAATATTAACAAAACATCTCAGCTTTCAGAGTTTACTAAACAATAAATTACAAAATTGTGAGATATACAATCAAAGCTAAGGAAAATCTCTATATAGAGCATACAGCTATGCATGTGCAAGATATTTTATTAGTAATTTCTTTCTGCAGGTCTAATTTGTTATAGGAAATTATTGCAATATTCAAACCTGCAATTTAGCAACATATGTAAATCAGAGCTAAACCACCAGACATATTTTGTCTTTACAGAATTACACTATTAAAAATATAAGCAAGGGCACAATGCAACCTTTTAGTGAACTGTAATCTATAAAAAAGAGCTGCCTGTTTGCTACACTTGCAGTGGAGATGAAGATGGTCCATTCAGGAAAGCAGAACTGCATCAAACTTTAATGTGGAACTGCAGAAAAAAAATAAATAAATAAATTGTTAATGCATGTCACCATGAGAAAAGCCTACTGATTTTTGCTTAAAAAAACTTGTTTTAACATTAAAATCACACATTTTTGTCTCATGAAGTGAATAAATTATTTGCAAAACAAACTTATTTGCGCTTGTCAGAAATCTTTTCCTGCTATTCTAAGTTTTTGTTTGTGACTCAAAGTTTTGCTTGTGATTCTCACATGATACTGTGGGCAGAGCCCAAAATCACAACAAAAGATTTCTGTGTGCAAAAAAAAGTTTTTATTTGGCAAATAACTTTTTAAGTTCACGAGATGAAAAAGAGTTATTTAATTTTAAACAAAAGGTTTGTAAACAAAACATTTTGTTTTTAAAAAAGAAATCATGGCAAATCCAAAAGTTTTGATTACAATTTTATTTTACTTAACTGAGCCAAATTTTATTTTTTTCATTGAATAATTGAGAAACATTTTTATCTGCATACTCTGCGAACCAGACCCTAAACTTACTTAAAGTCTGGATTGAGGTTTTTTTTTCCCCCTTCATTAATGACACTTTTATTACATTCATTATATCAATCAGGGTAATTCAGGGTGAGTTATTTTTAATTCTATATGAATGTCCTTGTTGGACTTTTATTTAAGTGTTATTCTCCTTCACGATACATTTACCTAATGCCAGAATAAATGCAATGTACCTTACCCAGCAAAGGAAATTAGAAGATCGGACATATCCATTATGGAGATGACATGTTTTGGACGGGCGATGTGCAAAGTTGTTAGCTAGCAGCTAGCTAATAACACAACAACAGCCTAATGTCTGTATGATAAAAATACTGAATCGATAGATAAGAACAGTTTCTCCTCACCTGGCTGTCTCCTCACGCTCAGTAGTTCTTCAGAGAAAGTCAGACGCAGAGGCCTGTAGGTGTCTGTTGTATTTCATTACCTCTCTGCTTAAACCGCAACTCCGAGCTGAACCAGAAACGATACTTCAACGTTTTCTGTCACCTGACAAGTAGCAGGTCTACTCGACTTTATTCACCAAAAGCTGTTCTGTAATCTGGAACGTTCGCTACGTTGAGCTCCAGTTAGCCTCCTTATCTCACTGCGCGTCATTTGTCATGGGCAAAAGGTCAGAGGAAACAAGGTGATTGGTGGGCTTATTATGTTGTACAAAAGTAAATAAATTAATCAATTAATTTAGGGTCAGAAGATGGCTTAGAAAATAATAATACCAAAAAAAAAAAGATTGACCAAAAGGGCACTTGGGGGCAAGGAGCACCTGGGGGCAGGTGCTCAAGCATCTCCCCCTGCTCTTGCCTGTTCAATACAATATCTTACAATAAACTGTTTACAAAATTCATCATAAATAGCTCATCTGTTCTTGCTAATCATAGCCTATGTGGAGAATCATCCTTTCTCCAAGAGGTTCTTGATGTACAAAGTTGAAGAAGAGTCAATGAGTTGAATTCATGAATTCTATTTATTAAGACTAAAATTCAGCTGCTCCGTTTGTTCATGCTATCCTTATGGGCTAGCAGAGCAAAATGGCCTCAAACAGTTTGTAATTCTGTTTGTTAGCCTCTACCTAAGCTCCGCCCAGAGGAGGGCGTTGCCTCGTGTGTCATTTCCTTTAAGCTTAGCTTTGTTCACATGTGATCTATGTAAATGCACACAAGCTTGCAAACGGCTAAAAGAGAGAGGAAAACAGAGTTATTTATTCTCAACTCCTACGAGCTGCTTCTCCATCAACCACACCATCAGCAGCTTCTTCATATTTTCATGAATAGATTATTTAAACACTACTTTAACTTGTTTGGCTGGTATAACTTTTTTCATCTCTTTCCGTTTCAGAACAGTGCAGATGGCAGATGTGCTACGGTTGTGCTTCTGTGACAAGTTGACTTCATGCAACCGTTGTCATGTTTTTTCTATCATTTCTTTATCTAACTCACTGCACATCATTCACTTCTCAGTGTTTTTTTTGCCCTTACGTTCTTCATACCCAAACAAAGTTTTGCAAACATAAATGCAAGCACAACACTGATGCTTTTTTGCAGGCTTTAAGCGACTGAGCGAGACAGAAGATGCTGGGAGGATGTTGCGCTGCTCAATGTGGCGCTAACTAGTTCCTTGCACCACAGCTCCATCCTGAGAAGTGAAAGCATACAAGTGTTAACTGAAAGGCATTTCACATTTGGAGTTTGTCTTGGTAATTTGCTCACAACCAATGTGTTGCACTATGTGTGTAATACAGTATGCATGACTTGGCATAAGAATAATCCAAGCTAGCTAGGTATCCTTGACTGATGACTCTCGTGCTTATTGGGGTCTTTTTAGCAGTGGCTGCATGTCATTATGTAAATGAAGACTCCCTGATGAGAAGGAGGCAGGAGGCTCATTTCTCCAGAATGTAAAATTGGCTTCAGGGACTGGAGAAGGATTGTTGCTATATTTAGCATCTTAACAACACTATTTTCGCTATCTTCTCAAATCGAAATACGTTGACCTTTGCGTCATCGTTTTAACCTCGAGAATTCTAAAATATTTCTCTCCTAATGCCAGATGTGGACATCCTTCTACCTTACAATTGTAGGTTTGACATTTATACTTCAAAGAATCTATGACTTTCTTCAGCTCACTCAACTCAGTTGGTTTTGATTTCTACAAATTGCTGCTGCAAACTTTGTCATTATTATTTATGAATAAGTGAGCTCTCTGAGAAACGCTTTGATACTATGTTTTGTCTTGCATATTGTAGCAAAAGCCAAACTTAGTCCCCTAGTTACTTATCATAACTTCAACTTTAGATCAGAAATAGCCTCTCTATCTATAAATTAAGCACAGGTGTTGTTTTGTCAGCATTTGAAAGCTCGGTGATTACCATGTTAAATAAACATCAGTATAAAATGTCAGACCATTTGATTGTACCGCTTGCTCAGTCAAGAAATCTGATAAAACATGAATTTTATATTGAAACACGCTTGTAATTTCCATAAGCATGCAACTTCATTTAATAAAGTAACTTCATTAATTATGAGTCCTGCAGATGAGTGCTTCAAACGTGATTGAAACATTTAGAAGTGAAGAAGTAGGACGTTTTTGACATAATCAACATCATTAGTTTCAAAAGCCCAGGATCCCGAAAATCCTTTGTTTTTTAGTATTTTAGTCTAAGAACACAGAGCAGAAAACACTAAGAATTAAATGTAAACTGAATGAATTGGAAATACTGTTTGCACTCAGAGAGCCTATTGGAAAAGAAAAGGTAAGAATATTGATGAGGTGGAAACAGAATAACCCAAACAATCACAAAGCAGAACTAGCCCTAACTCCAGAACTAATCAAAATAGAAGTGAAGCAACACTGTAAAACAACCTGACTACCAAACTAAACACTGCAACTCAAATCAGATTCTTAACCAACACTTAATACACTTAAGGTACAGTACAAAATAAACACAAAGTTGTAAACATAAAGAAAAAAAATCACTTAGAATAATCAAACCTGAACTGAATCACTGACCAGTCTTTGAAACATACATGTGAAACAACTTTAAAAGGCGAAACTCTCGATTTACCGGTCGATCTACGTTCCCACCCTCATCTATGG
This sequence comes from Micropoecilia bifurca, assembly GCA_903067075.1. NCBI lineage: Eukaryota > Metazoa > Chordata > Actinopteri > Cyprinodontiformes > Poeciliidae > Micropoecilia > Micropoecilia bifurca. Next base: position 33 of record CAEGAF010091576.1, on the reverse strand, counting down.
TCATGAGCTTTGGGTCATGACCGAAAGAACGAG
>CAEGAF010091574.1:0-32144 GCA_903067075.1 Micropoecilia bifurca | reverse complement strand
TATATATATATATTTCCTTTCCTTTTCTTTTGTTGTTTTCTGTTTTAACCCTTCTTGAAACTAGTTTGTGTGTTTTGGTTGCAGCCCCAGAGAAAGGGTTTGTGAGCTAATGGCATTTGCTCTCTTTAAACTTTAATCTTTCCTATTAATTCCCTGCAACTGGAGAATGTGCGAGAGTTAATGTTCCATGAACGTGTTTCTCACTCTGCAATCTCTTCAAGCTAATTACCTTCAGGTGCTAAATGGAGGGAAATTGCAATCCATTTGGAAGGCAGAATTTTTACCTCCCCTTTGCCTATGAAACACTGTGGGTGCAGTTAAAAAGAAAGAAAATCAAACATAAGAAGCCAAGCTAGAGAGTATGTTTAATCAGAAATGGACACTCAGGCAGGGCCCTGATTGGTTCTTACTTTACCAAGGTAGCTTTGGGAGAGTAAATTGCTTCCTGTGGTTTCCCGCCTCAGTGCTTATTTTGCAGGTCAGTTGGAGGTCAGCAGGTGCAGCAGTGGACAACACACTGAGCAGATGTTTGATTGACAAAGATCACACAGATTGGCAATCAAAGTATTCTGATGAGAAAGGGAAATGCTCACTGAATGGCCATTTCATCAAGGAGATACCGAAGAAGTCAAACTGCAAATTAAAAGTGGAGAGTAAGACGGTGCAGCCGAATCCCAGCCGCTAGTAAAGAGAAAACATTAAATATCAGGGGCCGACACAGCATTTGTCATTGACGGAAACAAAATGGATACCGATGGCTCCCAAGTCAATCACTAAATCGGTAAGACGAGATGAACGGGCTCGTCGCAGGCAAATAGCCTTGATAAGTTTCACCTTTTAAAGGTTTGCCTGCGGTGGAGGGTTGAGTGAGGAGGAAGCAGGGAGAGATAGGGCAGAGGGCTGAGCGAGCAGCAGGGGTCTTTTACCCTCCTCAGAGGAGACCAGAGCGTGGAGGGTCACTTTGTCCTCCCTTTGATCTCAGTCTTCAGATGGCCCAGCAGGAAATTAAAGATGAAAGGAGGTTCAGACTACTGTGTAATAAACACAGACAAAATACCCTCATTTGCTGACACAAATCCACTCTGGATATGTAGAATCTAGGGATAATTCATGCATAGATCTGGATTACCAAAAATCTTTGTCCACAGTGCCCATTGTCACGGCACAAAATCTTAATATAACTTTATTTGTTTTTAATCCATTAAAGAAAATAAATAAATAAAAAATTCTTCATTTCCGTTTTTTGTGATGTACTTTAAACAGTTATTGCAGTATTTAGGCAAGACAACTGAGTTTAATTTATCACTAAAATATATGTGCTATGAGTGTAACCGAGTTCTAATGTTATTTGTGCAAAATAAATTAAATATTCTGATAATTCAGTCAAAAAGGAGTTGGTTTCTCATGTCTTTCAGTTAACGTATTTGACTATATTTCATGAGTTCAACAATAAATAAATTAGTTGCGAGGAACAAAGCAAACAATCCATATCTTATACAAACACTTGTAAGCTCCCAGGGTGTGGAAGGATCTCGTACTAACACGACTCCCCTCCATTTATCTCCGTGGCTGAGAGCAAGAAAAAGACACCAGGCTGGGAGTCTGGAGAAACATCAAAAGAAGAGCCTCCCATGTAACTACTATGGCTCTGTTTTTCTAGCACTGAATAAAAAACATTTCTACTCTGTTAACTAACACCAAGGATAGCTTCTCTGTTAGGACGTTTTGCCTGAGCATTAAATTCAAATTGCTTGAAGGCATAAGTAAACCCCGAATGACCGCTGATGTCGTCTTGTGTTTTTATTTCTTTATGAATCTCAGTTTGGCTACCGTTGTAGTTTTGTTCACCCCCGCCCCTTCTCTTTTCAAAATGCCAAAGCTATTTGGATAAATCATCAGAGGTGTTATGGTCATACAGTGGCTCAATAGAGTAGCATCCCCATGTAAAACTTAAAGGTTATTTTCTCCATGAACACTTTGAGGGTCCACTGATCCCCTTTAAGTGTCTGTTGGAAAATGCATTGACATTTTATGTGATTTGAAAAAAACCCTATTCAACAAACTCTCTTCAGGTTTGAGGTTGTTGTCTCCACACTAGATGACTCCTCAATTTAGCTTGGTATAGCACTTTATTCTCTTTGCTATTTACATTTCTCTCTTGTGAAATTTAGTCTTTAACGTAAGAGACAAAATACTATCTAGATGTGTTTCCTTTACTGGATATATCTTCAGCCTGTCAAGGTTAAAGGCAGCCATTCCTGCTATAACTTTAGAAACTCTTGAATAAACCTGCAAGGCAAGAGAATATTGTAGGATTTTTAATAGGTGACAAAATGTCAAAACATTTACATTGCATGTTTTCTGAAATCATATGCAGGAGAAGGCAGCACCTAAAGTGAAACATGGTAGTGGCAGCAACATGGTTATGGGTTCTTTTCATCAGTTAAAACAGAGTTTGTTTTTTTAGGGGTTTTAGAGTTTCAATTTTTCAGATTTTTCAGATTTTCAAAGAAGAGGGATTACATTATTTTACATTGCAGGAGGCTCAAGCATTTGTCAAAGTCAATAAAACAATGAACTCATGAGAGGAAAATCAACGGTTTGGCATATCCTTGAGGCAAAGTTTGCAACTAATTTTAATTTAAATTCTGCTGGGTGTATTGGTATTTATTTACAAAGGCAGCTTCAAACAATCAAATAAGGTCTAATTCTTGAGTGGAAAGACAAAAAAAAATAATAATAGCGCGCTCATTTTTAATATAAAACCTTCAAAAGTAAGAGAAATATACCGTATTTCTATATAAACATTATAACTTAAAAAGTAAAATTATGTAACTGGCTTTACAAATTCTTAAAGGGTTTTAAAACATTCTTGTAGTTACCTTCCTGCATACAATAAAGCCATATAAATAACTAGATTTTTTTTAAATTCTTTTTCCGAGAAGAGTCTGATGACACAGACCAATTCAACAAAGGAAATAAACAAATTAGGAATTCACTAATAGACTTTGTTTGTTTGTTTTTAATCCATTTTATGGGCATCATCCTGAAAAGCCACGTTCATTTAATTCAGATGTTGTGTTTGCAGTGGGTTGAGAAGGTCAGTAAAGCCAGGGTTGACTTCATTTGGATAGGGAAATTTGCCATTTCACGCACCAGCATACTAGCAATCTGTAAGACTTGGAGACTTTCTGTAACGGGATTAAAAATGTAAGATTACCGCCAAAACGGCTTCAAATCCAGAAAACGTCATCCTGACCTTATCTTCATATTGTTGCTGTTTAAAGTTCAGTTTTAACTGGCTACATTCCTGTCTGATATATAAAGTTTTATCAGAGTGCAGAATCCAGGTAAGCTTCAATCCCTTACTCTTACTTCTCACCGTTGCGGTATACATAATGTACATCAGCATGCTCGTATCTCAGCACAAAGCAGTTACATTTAATAAACCATAATTCAGGAGGCTGGCAGCACTGAAGGGAGCTGCAATAAGGAGTTGGCTGGAGGTCTCAGTGGGGCAGTAGCTGGCCAGGCTTCCCTGTCCAGTCAGGCTGAGTTGGTTCACAAAGATAACGTAGGTAATGGCGTTTCTGGAAGAGTGAGGCCAGATGAAACACACCACACGGGCAGATACCACAGGCACGCTGGCCCCTTCTGTTGGAAAATTTCATTTTTTCCGGCAGGAAGCCATGAATGCAGAGGCTGAATCCAAATCCGGTTTTCCGCACTTTATCAGCTTGTGGCCCACCAAGTGGTGAGATGGTGGGGGAGGCGGAGGGCTGAGGGAGGGGGGGCAGTGGAGAGAGGGGGCTGAGGGGGCGACCCAGTCAGCCGAAACCCTCCACTTTAATCCAATTTACAGCCTCCCCCAGCAAAAGATAATTACAACCCTTAAATCAGCTAGGAGAGGGCTAGAAGAAAAGGCCTCACTCACCAAAACTGTGCCTCTGGCCCCTGAAGTCTCCACCTAGAGAAGGAGGAGAGGGAGGGCTCTGTTAGCAGGGCTCAAGCAAAGGCATTGTGACAAACTAAGAGTGTGTGTAGCTAATGAGGCAAAGTGATTTTTTTCCAGCAAATGGATGCCTGCTGGGCACTGAGAGAATGCACCCCAGGATTTCTTTTTTCTGGTTGATGTTCACCACGGACGTAGGGGAGGTATGTTTTAGGTTGGTGTTTCAATAACTGTGTGTACCGAGCTAGTTTGATAGTGCATATATGTAAAGCTTCATAAACTCTCTACTTGTGCGATGACAAATGTTTTAATTTGTTATATATATGTATATGTACCTGTGTCTTTCACTGTTTAAAGTGAAAGACACAGGTACGTATATGTTAATGTTAATGAATGTAACATATAAATAAATGTTACATTCATTAACATTTATTTATATGCTAGGTTTCCCCCCCCACCCCCCAAATTATTTGAATTATAAAGGCCTGGCAATGGAAATTTAGTCTAAACACGGCATGATCTTTTGTCTGCAAACTTTATTTTGTGACAAAAGTCTTTGAAGCCAGAATGAAGGAATGGGGTTAACTACTGAAAAAGAATGTGAGGAAATGATAATGGAGGGACTCGCAGGGGAGCGGAAACGCTGGCCACTCCTAATTAACCGAAGTAGAGACACTCCCAAAGTCTCCCATTCACAGCCTCACAATGGAGATCAACACCGAGCAGAACCTGGAATGAAATATGGGAGGAGTGACTGCAGAAAAGGGCAAAAAAAAAAATCTAATTTACTGTGGACTCTATTTTTGTGTTTCTGTTTCATAGCATTAGCAACAGGACTTCTGTCCTATAGTCCATTTCTCATTCAGTCAAGTTGCGCTCTGAGATTCCCACTGTTCAGTTTTGCAAATACGAGGCCCGACAGCATATATGAAAGGAATAAGGAGAGAACATTTCCAGAGCTCATCGAATGTCCATCTTTCCTGCTCCTTCCCCTCCTTACATCTGTCATTGTCCTCTTCCTTTCTTTCAGTCGCGCCATCGGAGGCCACAGTCGAGAACGATGTTAGCAGCATCAGGGGGTGGGGGGCTTATTTTGCTATAAGTCAAGTCAAGTCAAGTGGGGGAGGGTTTTTTTTTTGGAGGGGGCAATGAGAGAAGTGTGGGCCCACCTGCCACTGATTATCCTCTCAGTTAGAGGGTTTAGTCTTGACCCCTGAACTTCAGAGCTGCCCCACACCACTAATCTGTTAATTAACCGAGAAATACCCTGGAAAAACTTTAAACAGCCATTGTATGTGTGTGTTTAAGTAAGTGTGTAAAAGAACGCCACAACAACAGGGAGAAGGAGAAAGTGGTATGGTGGTTCACAGTGTGACATAATGGTGATTCTGCATATATCTGGCACATTCCCTCACTGCAGCACTTCAGGATAAACAGGACACTACAACTTCTGCTTCTACTTTGATTGCCATGCTTTTCACCATCTCAGTAGGAGACCAACATCTCTGATTATGCAATCTAAAGATCGTATTTTCCAACTTTCTACTACTCCTAAGATCTGGGTAATTGTTCCAAAATGCTATATAAACTATAAACTAGAACTCCAGGCCCACATACAGCCAGAATGATAAATTATTGTTTCGACTCTGATCAAAATGAATCACAATAGTGGGTAATGTTGTCTTTTAGAATGGTTTCGACAGTGCAAGCAATATAAACAGAAAAGCTAACTGCATTTACTAATTTATTTATTGATTGATTGAAGGATGGAGTGACAGATTTCCTTTTTTTTGTTTTACAAATGTTTGCAAATATTTAGTAATTATCTTTTTGCCTTAAGTTGTCAATTTTTTATTTTGTAGCAAAAAACAGAACAATTTCTGTAAGTTTTAAGATATCCAGTTCAGTCCAAATTCAATTCAAAACAATACATTTAAAAAGAAAATATCTGATATTGAGGTTACCTTGGAAGTTTTAAATGTAAAAGCCCACAGATTTCAAATGGTTACGCCAAAGGTGTGTCACAGATAGTAATTTTATTTACATTAGATGTATAAAAACTTTAGTAGCATTTTGGTAGCTGCCTGGATCAAGTGCTTTCCCCTGTAGGAAGATTTAGAGACACACAGACCAGTTACATTCAAATTATTTTGCAATCCAGTTAAATTCAGAGGATGTTTACTCCAAATTGATAAAAGGTTGAATAGCTCAGTCATTTGCATTGAGTCATTGACCATACAGGAATCCCTCATCCTCTTAAAGCATGTAGTGACCTTGGGAAGAAATAACCTTCTTTTAGCAGGAGCTACATATCTGAAACAGACAGTATGAGAGCCTGGAGTGGTGGGACAACTGGAAAGAAAAAAAACAGGCGCTAGGATTTTGTATGAAGAAGAAAAACAAAGATAACCTAAAAATTATGACAACAATAATGCCATAGAGGACAGAGATAAAAAAACAACAAAAAACACATGTGAGCATTGAACCTGGTGTACTTTCTGCGCATAAGAGTCACTTACGGCTTTAATTGATTGAAGAGGAGAGCTTCATGTTTCTTTTCCGGTTTTAATTTAAGCTCAGGATTGAGACCATTGACATCTAACTGGGATTAATGGACCTTGCCATTAGGTGTCTGATGAGATTTTGACTATGCTGAATTCCAAGGGCCAGCTTATGCAAATATATATCTGTGCTTTCTAAGTACCTTTCATCATGTTGTTTGGTTTAAATGCGATTTGTTTCAGGCATTTTTCTCTTATATCCATGTCTGGTAAACAGAAGATTAGCTCTCTAGATTAGCTGAGATCTTTTGGGCTAAGTACTTAACTGTGCATGGGACAATAAACAACATGACAAACTACCTATAAAGTGCAGGATTTTAAAACCTGCACATATAATATTTTATTTGAGACATCAGAGCATACAGTACCATCATCACCGCACTTGTTTTTGACCTGTTCTAAAAATATTGTCCTTAAATATTAATGATATACAACCTTCTCCCATAATGATCTAATAATAACCTTTTTTTTTTTTTTTTTTTTTTTTTATAAAATATCACTTTCTTGGTTGATAGGACACACCTGGTGGCCCTGCTGTAAACAAACAAAAATCTCCATGGCTGCTGGAAGGTAGCTGATAAGTGGGGCAACAAAGTCAATTAGTCCTGTGTTTATTAGTATGTGACAGGTGCTGGGTCATGCAGATTAACTCACAACCCTTGGAGGGATGGGACAACAATAATGGTGAAACATGTCCGTCCGACCAGAAAGTAAAGGTAGCAAAAGGAACATAGCAAAGTCTGCTCAATTAATTATGGGGATTAATGAAGTTCTGCTTGATTAAACGTTGATGGCATTAAAAAAAAACAGAAAACGCCTATTTTTTCTCCTCCTAGTGACATAATGGACACTTTTACATAAATAATGGAATCATTCATGGTCATGGAGACCAACAAATTATATGGTGAAAACAACCCCTCCTCCTGAACACTCCATCGATTAATTACTGCTATTGCCCTTGATTATCCAATAACAGGTTTTGTAAATGTTTGACCTCTAACCTACAGCCTACACCTGACAGAAGGGTTATTGACTGAAGGAAAAAGGTCAGTTTTCAGATGACCAGATTATTACTTTTACATTACAACACTTTTACAAAGAGCAACTGACAGAGTTGATTTTCATGGACGTCATTGAGCCGTGGTAGTGGTTGGTTTTGTAGAAAGTTGAAATACATGTCTTCACAATCACACTGCACCCATTTAGACACCCATTACATTAAATGATTGTCAAAATGAAATGTTGGATCAATAGCAGCCATTGTTCTCTAAAAGCTACTGATGCAAAAAGTTTCTTCCATGTTGTGGTTCAGGTGAAAGGACACTCTGCTTGATGTTTTCTCTTTTTTTCAATCAAGTAAATAGATTATTTTGAGTGTTTTGCAATATGATGCCATAATAATGTTTTCAGATATGTTTCATTGTTAATCTATTGTGCGTTTATACACGTTTTCCATTTTTAACTCTCCTTTTGTGACGATTGGAGAATGCAATCTTTACAGTCACTGTTAGACTGCATGTATGTATCGTCAAAATGATTCAGTAATCTTCTTTGATTTTGTTGAAAATGTCTCAGTCTTTCCGGACTTTAACCTGAATTGGGAGTTGTTAGTTCATTCTGATAAGAAAAAAAATCCAAGAAATTATTCATTTCAAAAGCTTGCTGAGTTCAGAACTTAGCAGATAAATATCATTATTTTAAAGTGTATCACTTGACATGAATATAAATTAACAATATATATATAGCAGTTTCAGGGTTATAAACATAGATATTTGACATGGTTTACCAATCCCAAGGGAAAAGATCTGCAAGATAAAGTGCAATCTGTTATGATTGCAAGCGTTAGCAAAGGTTTTATTCAGTTTGTATGGATTACTGTCAAAAAATGGAGATATGTCACTGGTATTTCTGTCATCAGCACGGACTCAACCTTAGATAGTTTTAAACGTTAATATTTAAGCGGTTCCAGAGAGGACACAAGTTAAGAAAACATAACTAGAATCAGCCCTTCAAATGTCAGTATTCAGTTATTGATTAACCGGAGGTCACATTAGTTTGTCCAGTTTTTTGATCCTCTATATCCAGGATTAATCCTGGCACTCAGAGTCTCAGATATTTGTCCCATCGCACATTCCTCAAGTGGATTTGAACTGCTAGGATTCATGTGAACATAAAAAAAAAATCCCCCTGGCAGAATTCAAAACACCACTGATGTGTCAACATATCAAATAACCATTGTGAAATGCCATGGCTGCATTCATTTCTTGTTTTGGTGCTTGTTGAACAAGGTGGCGTGGGATTGCACTCCCTAACCCTGTGGTCTGTCCTCTAGGGCACAAGGAATCTAAGTCACTCACTGCACATCAGGTTTTTCCCCCCGGGGTCCCTGGCACTGGCAGAGGCAGGTTAACAAACTGTAAAAGGCTTCAGCTGAGCAGCACACAAACAGTTTCTCTCCACAAAGGGAAGGGGCTCCAACAAATGCCATAAGCCTTTAATGAGATAGCTGATCTCGGTTGTAAAGAAGAAAAGAAAAGAAAAATATTTCTCCTCTCAAGTTGGTGGCTATTAGAGTCGGTGAGAGTGAAAAGGGGGAAGCTGCCCCGTTTTCTTAGGAGCCCTCGGAGGCTGGCCAACACGACAATGCTGGTCAACTAATTGGTGAAAAAAGTGAAAATCCAATTAACGTGTATCAAGCTGGCAGTTTTGCATGATGATGGCTCATTAGGAGACCAAGCTGAGAGTGGAGCAGTGGAGGGGCGGAGGGGCTTAAACCCCACTCATTAAAGCTCTGTCTTACTCAGTGGGGTTTAGAGACTGACTTATTTATGCAACAGGTTGCAAACAAAACCTAAATGCAACCCTCACTTGGTAGATTTGAACCCAATGAATTCCTAAATGGTTTGGGTGGGGATCTTCTTTAGCTTGATACAAAGTTTCTGCGCTTTTGGAGGTTTTGTCACAGGTATCCATGTTTAATCATTGCGACCCCCTGGTAAAGATGAGTAAAAAAAACCCAAAAAGAAATCTTTAATTTCAGACTCACACAAATGGTTTAATGTTAAATTTATTCATTTTAGAGGCTGTGGGATAGGAATCTAGTGGTCAAAAGTAACTATTTTTTGACAAATTCATAAGTACATGTTTAATCTTTGTAGGTGGGCCACTGTCAACTTTTGATTGGTAATCCCTGACCTCCTGTTTTGCAGAGGACAGGAAAGACAGGCACCTTTTGGGCAGGAACTGCCCAGCTCAAGCAAAGGTGAGTGTGACAATATTTGCACTTATATAAAGAATAAAACCTTGTACATTTGTGTAAAAGCTCACATTCTGTCTATTATGGTATCTTTTGTTTTTACTGTTCTGGTCATCCTCCTCACTGGGCCGAGAGTGACTTGGGTCCTTTGCCAGCTGTACATGTCACTGGTTGGTTTAACCTTTTTAATCATTGCTTTGGGTGAAAATCTGAGCAGGTTCAGACAAGCCGTAATTTCCCCTTAGTCATTGCCAGACTAATGCCGATGGACGTGCCTCTACATTACGTGAATGGTATGTTCTCTTGTCTTTACTATTTTGAAAAAAAAAAAAAAAAAGAAAGATCACTGTTCCTGTCACTCAACAAGTTTAAGAGTGAAGGATATTTGGCAAACATCTTTCATTTACTCTTAGGTTAGAGCAATTGTATGGAATAGCAATAATTGTGCTACTAATACATTTGTTAAAAAAATTGAGATCTGAATTTGGGGTATTTTCCCCACTCAATAAAGAAATGTAATTAAATTACAATGACTTTATTTTACAGCATATGGTATAACACATGTTATGCTTATGTAAAAGTTTGTACAGTGTCTGTTATTGGTTTCTGAATAATTTTAGCTTTTTTATGTCATTTAATATATGCTTGCAAGCAACTTGCCAACCACCCTGCCGCATTGACAGCTGACTTTTTCTGCACAATAAAATGCATCATTCTAGCAAAGTGTGTGAGCTACTCATCAGATGTGCCTTGAAATCCCTAAAATGGGTGAAGTTGTCCTTTCAGCTGAAAGCAGGAGGAGATGATAAGATTCTCATGGCTCCTTCTAAATCTAACCAGATGCTGACAAAATAAAGAATGTACTCTCATACTGTTGCAGGCTGCTTTTGTTTGTCCAGCCCCTGCCTCAATGTGTAAGATTAATACTCTTGCCACACTCTCATAGAATAATGTCACTTTAATCTTGTTTGGGGCAAAATTCGAAGTGGAGTGTGTCTACTTGTTTCCTGAGATTACTTCATCTTTCTTTCGGCTGCGGTGTGTGACTCTGCTGCCTGCTGTCCCCTGGCGTTGGATGTCCCATTACCCTTCACACGCCGCAACTTTCTGCTGTTTGCACAGCGCTGGCCACAGGACCTATAACAGGGGGCCACTATACTGCTTGTGTTCCTTTACTATAGCAAATCTCATTTCGCCTGTGCCACCGCAGCGGACTATTGCCAGAGGCTGCTTTATTGCGCATATTTTAGATAGTTCAAATATGTTTAATGCAAACTAAACCACCAACTGTTTTGCTTTATTTCTGCAGCTTAAATCTTTTTTTTTTTTTTTTCAATTTAGACAAAATGTAAACACATCAAATACACGCATCCAACTCCTAAACTACTTTTTAACACAATCAAACAAATTGTCATTTAAACTGTAAGATGCAGCATAAAAAGGCCAAATTAGACATCTCATTTTGGAATGTGAAGCTTCCCTTTGTAACCCCTTTGCTATTAGGTTACTTGTATTCCCGTATTTTCCTTCAGTAATTTACAATAAGTGTTTTCACGCTCATGGCTTTCCACTGTGTTGGGCCCAGCTTTCAGAGCGAATGAGCTGCATTGCGTCAGCAATAAATCTCTAATGAGGCTTGATGTAAACACCACAGTACAAACCACATAAATTCCTCACACAACAACTCATCATTTGCACCTTTAACACACAGACCCAGCATAACCTCTGACCAGCAAATCCAATCTGCTCGCTCTTGGCTCATTGTTCGAGATGTGTAATTACTGTGTGTTGTTTAAATACAGCACAGTATTAATTTGTCTTTCCAGTCACTCTATGGGGATAAAAAGGACTTCTTCACTGTGTTGGTGGGTGTGCAAACCGCCAGAGCTGCTATTTTTTGCTGCTTCCTTATGTCTGAGGTGAAGAATCTTGACTTTGCATGGCAAGCTTTGCACTGTTTGGAGAGGCAGTGTGTCCCCCCCCCCCCCTCCCCCCTCTGTTCCTAATAATCTATTCTGTTCAGCCAGCTGCATACGTTGACAAATGTTTCCAGCGTTAGGTATTTACCCGGTGAAAGGTAATAGATGCAAGGGTTTTAAAATGCCTGATGGAAGAAACAGCAAGCATACTGGGAAATAAAAAAATACAATAGGGAGCATTTGTCTCTTCTTTGCAAAAAAAAAAAAAAAAATAGGTGGAAAGGATCTTTCCAAAAGACGTTTGCGATATAATGCCAGGGCAGATTTTTTTTTTTTTTTTATTACCATACAAATAGAAAGAGAGTCATTTTACAGGATATATCCAAAGCACATTCCTATTATTTGGATTACTGATATTCTAAAATGTAATATTTTCTTTCCGTTTTTACATTTTATTGAAGAGGAATCGTAAAAACTAGGTTGCAGCCTGGCAATGAAATACGAAGCAACAAAACACGTGCAGTTTGTGTGCCTTCACTGCAGCTTAGATTAATAAAAAACCTCTCAGACTGAGAATGAGTTATTGCCGCCGAAGCTCAGTTAGTTTCTCTAATCTCTTGATTGTGTTTTGTCAATTATTTCAGTTGCATCTTATTCTTTCTGGTTTATATTTGTTTACCTTGTTCTCGGGAGCTAATGAAAGCTGTGTCGGTGCATTAATGAGCCTGCTCCTTTCTCCCGAACTCCCCTTCATCTTACACCCTGCGCCTTTTTTTTCTATCAGTCTGCATTTCCTCACTTGTTCTTGTTCTCGTTTCCCCCGGTGTCATGACACTCCTTTACAGCCTTATCTTACTCATTTCTGAATTATCACCTCGATTTATGACCACCATTCAGCCCCAGAGGAACTTTTCAAAGGGGAGACCTGATGGGTGCCAGTGATAATCTTAGGGCTGGTACAACAAAACTGAAAGCCAAAGTTGGGAATTTTATTAAATACAAGGGACAGGCATTTAAAGATGGTTTAGTATAAAACAACAAAAAAACTTACAGAAGCATAAAACAAATGGATACAAATAAATTAAGATTATTGTGCAATTTACTGAATCTTTGACTACTCAATTCGATTATTGTTATTATTATTATTTTACTCTTATGCATGTCAGACTGTTCAGCCAAATTTTTGCATGGGGCATACCTTTCCCTATTTCTCATTGTTCTGCTACTCTTTATTGTCCTGGTGTTCAATTCACATTATTTCAAGTCAAACAATGGAGTTTGTTCAGCATTAAGATCTAATGCTGAACAGAATAAGAAAATATTTTTTAAATATGTGAAATAAAGTAGTGTTTATTTAAAAAGAAAAGTTGTGTGGTTTCAAAATATTTCACATTGTAATTCCAAAGTAAATGCAACAAACATAAAATCATCCTTTATTCCCACCAACTTGGGTTTTTAAGCAAACGCGACAAAGCTGAGTGTGAAAGAGTGTGTCGGTGCTGTATTCTCAGGATTAATGAATAACTCCAGTGAGAAATGCCTCTGTTCTTAGGCAGGACAAAATGACCACAGGCAGCAAAAAAAAAAAAAAAAAAAGTGGTGGTCAGTAACTCTGCCCGTGTTTCCCATACATACATTATTATAGCAATAGTAGTGGTGGTGATTGAATTTCTGACCTTTTGTTGAAATGGAAAAGGAGGGAGGGTATTGCATTTCAATTTTTGTTGTGTCATTCATGTCTTAAAATAACTACGGGGAGGAAAGATCATGGCTTGATTCAATTACAGTGCTGTGTAAAGGCTAAAGATGACTGTATTCTACATGAAACCTCACCTGTATTCCAGATTCAAACACTTTCAGTCGTGTTAAACAGGTTCAGGGAACAACTTTGCGCTTGCTCTCGAAGCTAATTTAGGCTCTTGGAGTCTCAAGTTACAGTTTACTGAAAAATAAAGCATTTTCAGTGTAAGATGATTGATACATAACATGATTAAAGAATTCAGTTACAAATATACAAAGACGGAAAACCCAATTCTGGGCTTTTGATGCCACACACAAGCACACACACGCACCCATTCACACACACACACACACACACACACACACACACACACACACACACACACACACACACACACACACACACATACACACACACGTGATAGTTGGGAAACATGAAGTCATCTAACTATGGAAATTTGGTCAACAGCTTTGCCAATCAATAACAAAGGTCACATTAAAAACTGCTGACAGTTGTGGGAGAGACTTTCCACTTTCATCTCTAGCGTAGCTCCACAGATCGTCTCTCTTTGTTAATCTTCTGCAGGTTCCCATATCCTCAGTCACAGAACTAAAACCAGTAACATTTCTCACTCATCGTCATCACAGCTCTTTCTTGTTTAATCTTTGCCTATTTGTGTAAAAATTCAAACTACAAATATAAAAGATTTCACTTTATAACGTCAAACTGGTGGGCCTCCACTTTCTCCATGAAGCCCACCCAGGATTCTCTATCAACTTGTTCGCTGAAAGAAAGAAAACTAGTTTGCTGAATGAAAGCCGTCCGTGTTCACATGTTGGATTTTCGTATGAAAATCTCACAAAGACCAAAAAAGCTAAGAATAAACCATGTAATATACATATATATATGAGTTTTATTTATTTATTTATTTTTAATGTTATACTCTTTGTTCCTTTTTAAGTTATTCTTTATCATGAAATGATTGGTTCTCCGTTGACTCTCATTGCTCATGGAATAGCTGGCAGGACTTAAAGCAGGCCTCTGCTGCCCCTTAGGGGTGAAAGACAGAAATAAGCTTTGGAGAAAAGGTAGAAAAATCAACCTGAATGGCTGATTCATCATCAGTTCATTCCTTCTTTTGGAAATTTGCTTTGCTTGTTCGTTGGTTTGTTGGTTTGTTTTAGATAATCTACCTTCTGACTTTCAGTTCACACACTTATCAGTCATTTTGGTCCTTTTCTTGTGTAAAGTGTGGAGAGGCCATTCACATGGAACACCTGTTCTGTGCCTTAAATACGAAATTCAATCTCAAAAATAAGATTAATTGATCTCCCAGTAAACAAGAACATACATTTTTAATTTACTTTTTTGTACTGAGACAAAAATATTTCTAGATTATTCTCATTTTATTATTTTATATCACATTAATATATTTATTTATTGTTTCTTTCTTTATGCATATTTGTTTATTTTGTCTTATTAGCTTACCAAAGCTGTTTTTTCAATTACATGGATCATGGGAAAAAATAAGTGACTCAGAATGTTTTTTTATTATTATTATTGTTTACCTTGTTTATTGTTTCATGGTTTCCTTCAAATTCAATTTCAATTCATTATAGACAAGCTAATTGAGACTGGCACAAAATAATGCTTGAAATAAAGCATGATCAGAAATGCACTGTGTTCCTTTAATTTTTAACAATTAAACGATCTTAGAAAACCAAGATAAATTTGTGTATTTGTTGAAGCCATGCAGGAAATTTTGTAGCGGAAGTGGCTCATCACAGGTGAACAGGACTCAACCCGGTTTAGTTAAAAAATGTATGTGACCCGAGTCCAGAAAAAAACAAACACTGTCAACTTTTTACAGCACATTTTTACAGTTTTTACAGTACAGTAAATTATATGTAATTAAAAATAAACAAACATGGTAAGGTTAATTTATTTTGAATTGTCCAAAGCAGAAAGAACTTTAAAAAGGCCAGCGTTTTATAATTATCATATTATTCATCTCACCTTACTATTAATAAGTATATTTGAAAGGCAGAGCAGTTCTGATTATGGTCCAGCTAGATGCTGTTTTCATAAAGCCAAGTCAGACGACTCTGCAGATTATCTGTTGGAGGAGACTGTAGGAGTCTTTTCTCTGAACAAACTGTGTTCTTCCCTGTAGACATGAAGAGTGGGTGATTGTATTAGATTTTCAGTTGTATCAAGAAATAATTTATGAGACAGGTTAAAAGAGATTAACCTCCAATTAGGTGTGAGGCTACAGTAATTTGAGTGACATGTCACAGACAGATTTGTCTCCTTATATTTTGTAATGTGATAAGACGCCGAGGCCTTCTCTGCCTTCTTCTCTGCCTTCTTCTCTGCCTTCTTCTCTGCCTTCTTTTAGGCAGAAATGGAAGGTCAAGAGGGAGTATTTGCAGTGTCATATGCATGGTGTTAAGTTCCTTTTTTGCGAGGATTAGTACATGCACTTAACCTTCAGTCCCATGCCACGGCCCCTTCGGGCTTCTGACCTGAGAAATATGTCTCCTCTTTTCTCTTCCTCTGGAACTTGTCAGCAGGACAATGTGGAAGGAAGGAAGAGATAAAGTTGCGAGGCTCTCCTTCTGTGCAGTGTTTATTTGCTGTGTCAAGAATTGAGAGATTACACCGTTTCTATGCAGCAAGGGAAGAATCTGGTCAAGCATTTCCTCGGGCTAAAGCCGTCATCTGAAGAGGCTGAGAAGGATTACCGACACCTGCATTAGGAGCAAAAATCTCGACTCAGGCCCATTTGCTGGGAGTATAGCGGCTGATCATCAATCATGTATTTAAAGTGCGGAGAAGCCGTTCAAAAGTTTTTGTTTGGGCTGGTTTTCAGAAAACTTTTTACTGTATCAGGTTGGTCTTCACTTATTTTTTTTTGCCAATTTAATTTCAGTAATTAAAGCTTTTTTTTTTTTTTTTTTTTTTTTTTTTTTCATTTTTTTCATTGTTTAGCATTTATTAAGTTTCTATACATTAAAATAGCTTAAAAAGTTTAAACTTTGTAATTTCTCAAAATATATAATCATAAAAAAGATTTCCTTCAAACAATCCTTTAAAGAAAAAAAAAATGAAGAAATGCTTTTTTCTAGAGGGATCATATTTACCTAATTGATCATAAAGTGCAGCAGGCTTAAATAAGACTCTGACTCTTTTTCATTTTTACCCGTCCTCTGTGTTCAGCCTGCAGACAGCCAGTCACAGGCAGCGAGGATGGTAACACTAACCCTCCTGCTGTCAGCGGTGTGATTGATCATCAGCAGATAAACATCAGATTGGCAAGAGAACAGGACAGACATTGATCCCCAGAGGAAGAGAGAACTTGTCACACATCACCATACACAAACCTCATGTGAAGCGTCTGTCAGAAGGCAGAGACAACAGAGAACTGTACCTGTGTGACTAACATGGGAACCCAGAGACAGCTGTCAGCTGTTTTAGATGCAGACCGGTGACCAAAGAGTACAATTCTGTCTGATTCAACTTAGAAGCGAATGTCCAAACTTCCCCCTTAACATCCTCTGAGTCTCTGAAGATGATGAGGCAATAAGATTTAATCTATGCGGTGCCTTGCAAAAGTATTCACACTCCTCGAATGTTTCCGGATTTGGCCACAGCATGACAACTTTATTGCATTTCATTTAAGTTTCATGTGAGAGCAACGCAAAGCACCTCATATTTGTAAAGCAAAATAAAAATGACCCTTGACTGTCGAAATGTTTTACAAGTGGAAATTTGAAAAGTTAGTCGGAATGTTTATATTCTCCACAGTTTATTCTGACAACCTGGTGCCTTCAGGTTATCAGATGTGCAGGTAATTTAATCTGAGTAAAAATACAGTTGTTCTTGGAAGCCCTCGGAGGTTTGTTAGGCAATATTGGTGAACAAAGCATCAGGAAAACCAAGCAGGTCAGGGAAAACTTTGTGGAGAAGACTAGAAAAAAAACTTAATCTTTGAAAATTTCACACAGCACTGTTCAGCCTCAGAAAGAGGACTTCACTTTCGCTCTTCTGTACAGACATTATGGTCCAACAGTCCAATAGCCACAAAAGAGGAGCTACTGCAATCCACAGATCAGGTGAGAAAGTCACTTGATGGGTAACTATATTTATTTTTTTTAAAAGTTGTTTTAAAACTTTAAAACTAGTCAGATTGGCTCAAAATTGAATTACTGTAGGAACGTGGACAGATATATGTAAAACTGGCACTGTGAGCACTCCACAACCTCTGACAAACGGTGGTAGCAGAATTAAGCTGTGGGCTTTTCTTCAGCAGCTACAGAGCAGCTAGTCAGAATGAATGAGAAGACGAAAACCTTCCACGATTTCCCTGCAGAAGACCAGAGACTTGGAGCGAGGGTCACAGCAGGTCAACGCCCCCAAGCCTACAGTGGACTGAACACTTTTGCGAGACACTGTAACTGATTGAGGAGCCATCCTGAGTGAGACACAATGAGCAAATTTAGATGTCCTAAAGTTAACAACACCCTACAAACACATATATATGTATATATGTATATATATATATATCAGCAATGAAATGTAACAAAAACAAAAGGAAGGGGGCAAAGAAAATGAACTGAAGTCAATGGTTTTGCTGAGAAAAAGAGGCCAACCTTGTGTCGACAGAAAGAAAAGCATTAGCACCCCTTTATGTCCTCATACTACGTTGTCACTGTACTTTCCCTTTAATTAGAACAGTCACAAGTTTTATTGAGCGGCGAATCATAGGGTGGCTACACCATAAAGCAGACAAAAGCCTGGAACCCCATCAAGTGTGTTTGTGAGTGTGTGTCCACATGTGCCATTTGAAAATCAGACTTTCAGCCACACAGGGACCAGGTTGGAGGGAGTTTGAGCTGTAACGATTCCCATGGTCAGTGACTCAGAATGAGTGAAAACATGGCGATTAAGACTAAGAGGAAAGCACTGACATCCAAATAAGATTTTTGGGGTGTTTCTTGTTTGAATAAAAGTAGGGTCCTGATGTTTGGTAAGTTTCTGCATATTTGGGATTTTTCTAAATGCTTCTACAAATGAAGCCTATATTTCAAAAGTTACCTTAAATTTACACCACCTCCACTACAGCCTTGCATAAAGACATCTCCAATAGACTTGCTTCTGAACAGTCATTTTTAACATGCAAATCCTAAGAATATTTAGGGGCTAAAGACCCGACAGCTTCCACGGTTCATCATTTCATTGATCATAGCGGGGCGATTCTTGCCAATAACATTCCTTTTGTCAATTTAAAAACTCTTCAATGGTCACATGGAGCTGCATTACTATTGTTCTAGCTCTCCCCTAGGTAAGTTATCTGGGTTTGTCATAACAGGCGGGGATTCCTTTTTTGGCCCACTTTTTCCTCTTAGTCAGAGGAACAAAGAGCATGAATAATGCATGGAGTATACATAATGGTTGAAATTGCTAATCATAGCTCGTGTAACTTGAGAGGAGGTCGGTGAGACTGATCAACTAAGGGGAGCAGCAGAGACAACACAGGGTAAGCTAACAGTGAGGACTCCCCATATGGACATAATGTGGGCTGAAATGGACGTATTATTCAGGATATAGGGGAACTGAAAGCAACAGACATTTTATTTTCTTCTTATATAACTAATTATAATAAACTACAAATAATTCCATAGTAAAATGATAAAGAAGTAACTTTTTTTTCATTACATTCCTAAGATTTATATTGGAAAAAAAATCTAAATGGATTAAATTAAGCAGTTGAGTTCTGTGCAGCTCGGTAAACTTTGCAGATTATTGTGTCAGCATTAGGACGGCTTTATCTGACAAAGCTGACATTCCCAGAGTGAGCTTTAATCCACAACTCTGACATCTCCAATAGACTTCTCTGATGGGGCTTTCACATCAAGCACACATTCAACTGAACACTGTTATATGTTGTCAACAAAAATAACCTGACTGTGCACATGGCGTTTAACATATTTAGGAGTGGATGGAAGGACTATTAAAGCTAAACATCTGATACATTATTTGCAAAATGTCTGTCTCTGTAGAAGATGCTGCAGCCAAAGGTTGTGTTGTTTGAGTTATTTTTGCTATAGATCCTGACTAATACCTCAAAATATTTGGGAAATAATCATTATGTGTATTTGTTGTACAAAACAGAGCATTGTTTTGTACAATGCGCTGTACAAAACAGAGCATTGTACATCAATAATCAGTGAGACTGTTGTAAAAGGCAATTCAAAATCTATAGGGGAAATATATTTTTGAAATTTTTGCAAATTAAGATTTTTGTTGTTTTTGAATTGGTGTAATTGCTTCACTTTTTGCTGCCATTGCATAGAGTAACTTTTTTGTTTGTTAGGACACAAACAAGCAAAAATAAATTACAAAATGAGTTATGTTTGAAACTGGCTGAGACCAGCTTAACATTTGTAAATCTTTGAAGTCATACAAAAACACATTAGAATCATTAAAATGCCCTTCAGTAAACATGTACCATTCCAACACCTTTTGTGTTTCTCCTATTGGATGAAATCTGGGAACAAAGTCTTTGAATGACAACTCACTATGCTATAAATAAAGATTGAAAACAATTGGAGTCAAATTCTGTGATGTTTAACAACATTTTGAAAATAAAAAAGGGAGAAAAACAGCTTTGTTATTTTCAAATTTGCTTTTTGTTAAAGTTGTCAGACTTTTGTCTTTTGTTTGAGTTTCTCATTTAAAACTGAAACATATGTTTATCCTGTTTTGTAATTCACTCAGGTTTTGTTGCGCACACATTCTGGACAGCTACAATGGCAGGTGTAAGTATGATGCTAATGTGTGGAAACACATTTAAAATACAGAGTACAGTAACAATTCCTCACTCAAGATATCCACTAACATATTAGTATTGAACACATTGTACACATTTTTGTCTGTTTTGCCAAAGGAACTGTTTGGCAGTGAGCCTTTGCAGTGTTTCTAGCCAGTCGTCTCTGTCACAATGATGGAGTGTTTGTCTGATGGGAGCTGTGATTTCCCTGACCCCATTGTATTCAAACAACATGGGCTCCTCACACAGGAAGAGCAGCTGAAACAATGGTGCAGGTGAGTCTGGAACAATTTCCCCTGAAGGGTTCTCCACCTGTCTTTTAAAAAAAAAAGAGAGATGTTTGTGTATTGAGGCTGGTGCTTTTAAATGAACTTAAAGTGATATCCAAAACTGACTGGTGTCATTTCTGACTTCTATGAAAGCGACTCTTCTGGGCCTTGCATATCAAGAGACTGTATATTTCCTCCCCCATAATTCCTTGCAAAAGAGCTCAAGTTCAATTGAACTGAACGGTTTCATACATTTTAAAGTTTGTCTGAAACTATTAGTTTGACTTTAAAGTTGGTATTTACTGGGCCATTTTAATTCATGATTTTGATCTACACTAAGCCATGGTCGCTCTGGGTGTGTGTTAAGGGTTGTTGTCCTGCTGGAAGATCAACCTTTATTCTAGGCTTTTGCAGCCTCTAGCAGGTTTTCTCCGGGACTGACCGGCATTTAACTCAACCATATTTTGTGTTAACTCTAATTCCATCTTGCTGCTGAAGAAAAGCATCCCCACAGCATGATGACGCAACCATTATATTCACATTGGGGATGGCGTTTTGGTGTGATCTTCAGTGTTGGTTTTTCACTAAACATTGCATTCTACATTTAGGCCAAAATGTTCAGCTTTGGTCTCATTTGACCAAAGCGAGATTTCTTTTTCTTTTGCTGTTTCCCCAACATGCTGGATGTCTTTTAACTTTCCTTCAAACATCCGTTTTCTTTCACCACCCTGCCGTCAAGGCCAGACATGTGGAGAGCATGACTAATAGTTTTCCTGTCAACAGATTCTCCCACCCTGAGTGCTGGCTGGCATTTTTGTTTAAAATCATATAAAATGTTTCCTAATAATTCGTTGAGCTTTCCTTCTTAAAAATCCAGGAAAATACACTGGTTTGAGATTGTAATGTTACAAATCATAAAGTTCAAGTGTTTTGAATACTTTTTCAAGACACCATGTGTTTAAATTGGCACTCTTTTTTTCTCTCCCAATTTTTGTCTACTTGATAATAGAAAACACCAACATTTGGAAAACGATGTAAATGGTCACAACACAATGTTGAGTTTTTAGACCAAATAACAAGACACAGTGTACATCAAGGACAAATCAAGATGTAAGTGTACTTTGTGCTGCGTGCAAACATACAGTTTCATATTTACACTTAAAAAGGGCGCATGGAGGAAACAACTAATCTTATTAATATTTAAGCATCTGCTGCCCTCTACAGGACTCACGTGAAATAACTGTAGCATAGCAACAGCTTTGCATTTCGTCTTTCAAATATCATAAACGCGTTTTGAGGATCATTACAAACCTTCATGAAAACCAATGAAACTTCATGGTTTCAGATTTAAATAATGTTAAATCACATGCAGCTTGGCTGTACATATGCTGACTGACACAACTTATAGAAGCACAAACAAGGACTCATTGAGCATCTGAGCCATATGAGGGCCCTCAGTGTTCCACACTATCCACAGGATTTATTTGCCTTCTGACCGGCACCCACTCAGAGGAAATTTAGTGTGCAGTAAAAGAGGCACCAAGAGTGTGTGTTTGTCTTTAAATGGGGAGTGGAAAGCTGAAGTAGAGAGAGCATCATGATGGTGTGACTGGAAAGTGACTGTCATCATCCCAACGATCACAAGGCAGAACAAAAATGTACCTTGTTGATACAGCGACAACCTGACAAAAAATCAGTTTTTTTGTTGTGAGGAACATTTTTTAATTGACCTCAGTTCAGGTCATGCACAAGGGTTTTAGAGAAGAAGTTTGTTAAAGGCAGAACATGAATTGAAGCCACAGAAGCTGAACAAGGGAGGGCGGGTTTCCTGTTTTCTCAGCTCTCTTTCCTCTCCCTTCTGGAGCACAAGCAGCATCATTGAATCCATGTGTGCTTAAAAGCACACCGTGCATCTAAATGTCACAGTGTGCCCAAAGCTAGTGTCACTCAGTGCAAAGAAAGCCGAATGTTGTAAATAATGCATGAAAATCATCTGAAAAAAGTTTTTTTTTTTTTTTGTAAATACTGAGATGACTGTGGACAAATTTACTTATATATGAGACATATTTACTCCTTAAAGATTCCCACCGCTTTTTTTTAAATCATAAAACTAATCTTAACATCAGGCAAGAGAAAATCTTAATAAATGCAAAATACGGTTTTAAAATCATATATTGAACCAAAAATGCTGAACAAACTTACCCAGTCTTGTGTAAAAATTATCTGATTAACTGTGATTGATTCAATTTCACTTACTGATTATTAGCACAAATGTAAAAATAAGACTTAAATATAACCAGACTGACAACCAGGCACTCACTTAAATATCACACAAAGTAACACCACATACCCTATTGCAAAAATATTCTAATTATTTGGTTACATCTGTCCGTCAGATACTTGGAATCTTCTGCTATTTCCAAAGTGCCCAAAAAATATGCCAGAAAATTTTAAGGAATACATTTCACCTGACATTACTGGAGAATTATTGTGATGGTTTCGATTCACTTAAATGTTTAATCAAGTAAAATGAAATGAAACAAGCCTCTCAAACTCGTTTTAGTGTTCCCTTAAATTGATCGACTTAGCAAATCACTTATGTTGCCCTGGTAAAAAGGAGTTTGCTTTCAATTTTATCGTAACGTTTTAAAATCTTTTGAAAGAATGAAGATCTTAGTGTTGTGTAATGTGAAATCTGGGGGAAGGTTTTATGATAAAATCAGTCTGACACATTTAGGACACATCCAATACAAATCTGCGGCTGTCCACTACTTTTTGATTTAATCCTATTTGCCCACAGGCGGTGGCAGAGAAAAAAACTAAATATTGAGTGATACAGAAATTAGGTTGATACATCTGTCAATGTCTACTGAAAACAACCCTTTATCTTCGGAGCATAACAAACCCTGACACACTGACATCTGGTCGCAAATTCGACAATATCTTTGGTTTTGTTGTTGTTGTTGGCTATTCTCTGTACAACTATGACAAAAATCTCTTTCCGTTATCACCCCTACATTTTATCTCAAACCTTTTGTCTTGTGTGTTAATAGGATCCCAACAGTTTCCGTTTAGCTGGGCAGCTACAGTCACGTTTCTAGCCTTTATTAAACAGCAACACTTGTAAAGAAAAGAGCTGTGCTTGTAGTTATTTGTTGTTTTCTCAATTTAGCATTTTTTACTGGCCCAAAAGCAACTTAAACATTAACATTTTGGTTATCACATGTAATATAGCCATAATAGTTGGATAATTAATGTATGAATATCTTCTTTGATACTGACAATCTTTCTCTATAAACAACTTTCTTAAATTTGATTTTTAGTCACAAAAGAGGAAAACCTATATAATGCCTTATTTGATGTATACTAAGCTGGAGTTATGACATTTTTCTTCCTTAAGATTTAAAACACATAATTAAAGGCTGAAATTTGCTTTTGGGCTGGTAGCCGTTTTTGTGACATGCATAAATGGGATCCTGCCACACCCTCATGATTCTGCATATTTTAATCACAGCCTCACTTTAGATCTTTACTCTCACCTCAGACATTTCAACTCACTTTTTAGGTAGCATCAAACTATGACAGCTCCCACTTGTAATAAACAAACTTATCACTGTAACAACTTGCTACGACAAGCAGTTTCAATAAATATCTTCAAAGAACTTAAGATATTTTTAAGCTTCAAAACTGTTGTGATGGTAGAGCAGGCGCAGTGTAAAAAGAGGCGGCAGTCATCAATACAGATGTCCCTGGTTCGATTCTCGAAAAGGAAACTACTGCCAAAAAAAAGAAAAAAAAAACACTACTTGTGGTGATACAGAAACATCTTAAGCAGAATGATCTCCTTGACCAGCAGCTGTCGTAACTCCAAAGTGCTTCACAGCAGCTGGGACGTTAACGACAAGGAATGTGGAGCTGAATGGGTTCCCTGTCTCAGCGTAATTCACACACTGCCAAATGGGGATCGCAGGCAACATTTAAACAATTCTACATTCATCCTCATTTGATCAATGCAGGCCTCCTCCACTGAGCATTTAAAGACTTATATATGACACAAAGTCATAAGAAGTTCTGTTATGAAATGCTACATTGTGCAATAATATGTAGATATTTTTCTCTTCTCTGGTCTGGACTGCAAATAAATTTGCAAACAGATATAAAAATATAACTGTATTTACTTCCAAGTATAGGCAGTAAATATAAATAGGATCACCCCATTTTGTCATACTGCAACAACACACTTCAGATTATTGTGTTTATACAACAGATCAACACAGAAACACAGAGCTATTAAGTTAGAGAAAAATATATGTAGATATTTACAGCAGCGCACAGGCCAGAGATAGAGTTGTGGGGAATTATATAGTAAAGTTAAGAAAACATCCCTTAATGGGGGCTGAATCTGATTTCACAACTCATTTTTATTGTCACTCAAAACCCTAGAAAAATAATTTAAAATTTGTGGCTGTTGCATGGCAAAATGTGAAAATGTTCAAGGGGTATGAACAGTCTTATAAATAAGCATCATATAAAACAAATAATTGTAACATTTTCTGAACATGTGTGACAGAATATTTCTCAAATAGGAAAAAAATTCTTCACTGGTACAAACCGCTCACATCAAAAGTAATTTAATCATCATTTCAGCAGAATAACATTTGCATTTGTGTGATACAGCTCTAATAAATTAGGTGTAATCTATTACTATGCATCTAGGTTAATCTGTAAACAATAAATATAGCACCAAAAAAGTATAGGCAGTAGTACAACGCAATAAAAACCAACCCTAGAAAATTATACCCCATCCCTGTCACTTCTGATTATCACGCAAATAAATATACAAAAAAATCAAACAACTTAAAGCAAACATTCATCAAAAAATATGGCCAGGCATAGAAAATTAGAATTAATCTGGAGAGAAATGTAGAAAATGTAAGGCTTGTTAAATATGATGATAACATAGGAAAACAGGTTTTGCATGAGAGGCTGATTGGTATTAGGTTAGAGTTAGAATGAATCCTTTGTGCATAACCTGAGGCAAAATGTGAAAGGCTGAAATTTGATTAAACAATTATTTGTATGTTCTTAAGTTAAAAAAGTGTCATTTTAACAGTCCACACAAGAAACCTGAAATACTTACTTTTGGATTTCAGAAACAAAGATATAAACTGAGACTTGTTACAGAAAAAAATATATATATTATGGATTATATTAACTCCAAACGATACTCCCAACACCGACAGTTTTAAAGTCAGGTATTTGTGTATCCTTGGCAATCTGCTCTATATGAATCTCTGCAGCAAACGCCTTTCCTTAAGCAGCATGGCAGCATTCTGGAGTCTCAGCCAAGCTGCTTACACAAAGATGTCATTGAATCATAGCCACAGTAGTTACCTTTATACAACACCACCTGTGTTTCACAGAGAGATATGGTCTGAGGCATGCACACATAGCATTCTGCAAAAAACACCCACACATATTTTTGAAGATTAAATAAATGTTGGTTCTAAATTTTCAGGAAAAATATGATAACCTTAATTTTGCCAGCAAATGCAAATCAAACTTAGATAGACAAAATTTCTCAAAGAGCTCATAATGTAGTTTTAACAGCTTAATCTCTTGTTTCGGCAGCACAATGACATAAATAATATGTTATTAGAAAAGAGGCTTCTCATTCACCAGGAGGTAGAAAAATTTTGGCTGGTGTGAGGAAAATAACCCTGAACTACTGAAAAACCATCTGAGGTAAGTGATGTTTCATAGTGTTTCCTATAAAAATATAATAAATTATATTTTGTTATTTTTAGATCAAGTTCACATGTATTTTCATAAATTACTGCAAAACCCTTAAAAGTAACATTTTTAAAGTTCTGAGTATTATCATATACATACACCTGGGAGCATACCGTATGAATGCTCCTCATAGACACAAGGAACTGCTGTTTTCACTTTACCTGAGTAAGATTTATAAAGTACTAAGACACACCACATCTGATCAAATGAGACCTTAGCTGTCTACTCTAATTTTAATTATGTTAGTAAATATTTGTGAATATATGATTAATGTCCCAATCTAATTCTAAATATCAATAATCAGTAAAGGAGCCCAAGACTGAACTCTGATATATTGATGTGATTTCATGTCAGTTACACCCCCAGCAAAATGTGCACATGTGTTTGTGTGGGTTCATTTTTAAACATTTTTGTTTTGTATCACCTGCAAAATTGTTGTACATTATACATTAATCTGTCCAGCAAATTAATTTGTTAAATGTTTTACAATTATATTAACGGTTAAAGAGAAGCTGAGTTGACAGCAGTGGCTCTCCGTCTGTATCATTATGGGCCATGTTTATGGAGGATGTCAGTTTGTATTTTTAATTTCAAACAAAACGTAGTTCACTGGAACTGCACAAAAAAATTATCCACAAGCCTTAAAATAAAATCAGAGGAATCATGTTTGGATAATCTACAGAAAGGATGTCAACATAAAAAAAATTGTCATCAAAAGCAAGATTTCAATTTCTTGAATTATGTTAGATTTTTAAAAAAATAAGATAAAAGCTACTAGATCAAACTATTTCAAAATATTAGAAGCAATTTTCCAATTTAAGCCTTTGTTCAGGTTGCTGTAGGATCCAGAACATTTATGGTGCACGATTTAAGATGAACACAATCATTTCAATGGATCATTTTCATTCACTTTGAAAGGAAAGTTGACAGTCATTTACACTGATTTTATTAAAAGTAATGACGTAAAGATTGGGACCCTGTATTGGCAATTGCCTACTTAGATCAGTATATGTGGCATCCTAGCAATGTAAGGATGTCCCAGCCACGGTTGCCAGTATTTTACTGTAAATTAGAGGTTTTTGTTTCTTTTTTTACAGTGTACTGCAGAGGCTATTCCTATATTAATATCACACTTTTGTCTATCTCTGAAAAAGCTGTCATCTTAAACTAAAACCATACATCTCATACTGTGGCCACTGAAAAATGCTGACTTATCTGATATTTGACTAAAAAAATACCATGGCACAAAGTTTGAGAAATTACAGTGTGCATATAAAGTATTCACTTTAAGTTGTTGGTAAGATGAGGCACATGATTAACATGGTGCTTAGTGTTTTGGTTTATATGCAAGTATTTGTTAGATATTTTTTATTGGAGCTGTGCAACATTTTTTCAATCTTGACCAGCTTCTTTCTACATGCAGCTTGAATGTTCTCCTTGTGAATGCACAGGTTCATGCACTTAGCATGCAAAAAACCTACATGCTAAGTTGTTTGGTCTCAAAAATTGCCTTTCAGTTATGAGTTTTTCTGTGAATGATATTGTTTGTCTCTGTTTTCCTGTGATGAACTTCCAAACTTTGCAGGATGCACCCCCACCTCATTCCCTGCGCAAAGTCTTTTTAGAGATGCCACTTGATTATGAAAATTGTTTATCTTCAAGCAAACTGATGGACTTATTACTCAGTGTCTTTTCATCATCCACAAATCTGTACCCAAACAGCTTCATGGCAGGACCGCACACCTTCTGCACAACCTGAACCAATGTAAAGGGAATGCTAGTCCTCCATTTCTCCGCCTGCTCCGAAGAGTTCTTCTGAGTGGAATATATTCCACTGGCTTCCTCTGTAGTCTGTGTGTTCCTGAGGATCCACTCCCTTGCTCGGGAGCTGAAAGGTATCCCTGCAAACTTGTACATCTCCTCGGCCTTCTGCATTGGGTACCGAGCAATATCCTCATAACGCACCAACATGTAGCGTCCCTTAAGCCATTGGGGCTTGCTAAGTCCCAATTCTGCAGATATCCTAACTTGATCACAGTTTCCTTTTAGCCTCTTCACCTCCTCGTCGTTTTCAGGCACCTGTCCGTCCTGCGCCCAGGCTTTCCATGTCTGGTATTTTGAGGGAAAGGCCATCATGCGTGACACTAAGATGGCCCGTGGATCTCGAACCAGCTGGATAACGGCGACGTTCAGGTGGGGGTCCTCCACCAAGGGCTGCAGTGTGTCCAACTGTCGCACACGGACAGTCTTGACAGCATGGTGTTGTTTGGAGAGGCAGGACTCAGATGCAAGAGTCAAGTTCAGTGGTCCACACTGGCGAATCTTGCAGCGATACCTAAAACAATACATACTTTCATCAGACACAGAGAGTTGGTTCTGAGTTTTTACAGGCCATTTAAGCCAAAAAAAGGTTTACTAAATATACAAAAAAGTGCTTGTTAGTTTAAGAACATGTTGAAAGAATAAGTTCAAGGAAAGTAATGCTTTTATAAAGCACTGTAAATATAATAATTAATTACTAACTCGATCAATCCATCCATCCACTGTGCAGCCTTTGTAATTACTAGAATCTTTGTAAAATTCAATTTAAAAAGAGGCATTAACAACACAAAATATTTCAGATTCCTTGTTCTCCCATTTTGTAGCTTCAAAGTCGGTTTGGTAGTATTTGGACAGTACCTCTCAAAAACGTCTTTGAGTACAGGAGTACAAACAGGTTCTTCACAGAGAGCTAAACTTGACTCTCTGCGGAAAAGATAAGGGGTGACGTGGTTCTGCGGTGATGGAGAGATGAACATTTCAAGGGGAGAGAAATCACAGAGGAACAGCGCATGGAGGATGTCCCTGTAGATTCCTGGCAAAGCCGTCCAATTGTTCACCTCTGCTGCTGTGTCCAACAGGCGCTCGACGTGCCACAGAGGCTCAAACAAATAAAACATGGTCTCTCCGTGTTGATTGAAAAACTCCCCCACGAACGATGATCCTGTCCGTGTGCTTGCCATGAGCAACACATGCTTGCGACCACTGCTGCTTCTGTTTATATTTATGTCGCCCGTTTCATCCACTTCCATCTTTTCTAGGAGATTTGTTTGGTTGTTTTTTGAGGCGGGTTGTTGGCCGAGCAGCACTTTTAGAACATCCACATAATCTTTGGATGATGTATTGTTGTCATTCTGAGGAGTCTTTGGAGTTTGCTGTGGTATCTGCCTCTGGATCAGCTTGTCGGAGACCCTGGTAAAGAAAATAGATAATTGAACATGAAATATTAAAATGTATGAAACAATATAACTACAAACATCCATGTAATTTAATTTTTATTAGGAATTTAGTCAGGTAAACCAACAACCAATGCAAAGCAGTAAGAAGTAATGATTGACCCTAGACATTTAGCTTCTGATAAATACTCTGCTTGCCACACTTATCAGTTTAGCCCCATGATGATAGCTATGGTTGTCTCCATAATACATGCCTTACTCTTATATGAATCATCAGATAACAGTTACTTTGCACCCATCAATCTGACGAAGGTGAAAATTAAGCAATGTTCCCTTCATAAACTTCCATTGATGATTAGTTGTTCGACTACTGATAAATTGTTTTCTCCAATTCATTAAATGCATCAAAACTAAAAACCCCAGTCTTTAATTGCGTCAGCCAACAGCATGTTTCTTGATGCATTTTTTAGAATTTAGTAAAACTCAGTTAAAGTTAGTCATGTTCTTGAACCAATAATCAGCCAAAATCTAAATTGACAGCTAAAATATCAAAACAGTTAAGATTTGTAAGAGCTAGTGAAAGCCTCATTTCTGCATCTCTAAACTGACAACATGATTGGCAGGTCAACAGCAAACCTGAAAAATCCAGACTTCAAGACTGCGGCAACCCTGACAAATGGCTTTTTCAACATGTGATAGTAAGAATTACAAAACAGTAAAGCCATATTTTTACATCCAGCCCACATGTGAATGGGTTAAGTAATACTCAGCAATCACTGGACCCTGATAGTGTGGTATGCTGGTATGCAGACATTTCTGCACAACCCAGCAGGAGTTATAAAACGGGAGTAGATTCAGATCTAAGAGCTATAGGTACTCACTTTTATATGAAAAAAGTTAAAATTTTTCTAGCATGGAATATTAGAGCTGACAAATACCAAACAGCACTGTTATCAAACCAGGTAGGCCTTATAAAAATAACCAATAATGGTTTAATTTCTTTATAAAATGTAGCTGACAGAATGTAATAAAGGAGGATACCATTCATAGAATCACAGGGTTTTAATTGCAGTGTTTTACTTTACTGTAATTTCATAATAATGGTGAAAATAATTTGAATCTTTACTGAGATCTGCACATTTGACACTACTGTACTTTGTGTGTAAATATTCTGGTTGTAATGTAATAGGATTTTGATAAAATTACCATCTTACAGATATGTAAGGGATGTGTACGTATACAAACATGTGGTTTACAGCCACAGTTCAGACGACTGAGAAATAAGGCACACCTGTTTTCTGTTTCAGTCAGTTTCTTGGTTTGAGGAGGATATTAAATTCTCACGCACATGGCACTTCTAACTGATGGCATCATGTGCAGATTTCACAGAGGTCCTGTTGCTTTTAGATTTATGTAGACAACGTGAAACAACCCAATAATGTGGAAACAAGAGAAGCTATGGTGGATGGTTACAAAACGTCAAAAGGAAAAGATATGAAAGGGAAGAAATGGGCCTTTTATTAATGAAGGTAAATACCCAAAATGACCTTTTGGAGAAGTGAAAATGGAATTTTATTTGTTATCTTACTAGACTCAACAATTTTTTTTGAAAATATGAAATTGCAGTAGGTTCTTGATTTTTATTTTTTTTTTTACCTTGATAGAATATTGCTTTCTTTTTCGATGATGACCAGGGCCACAACGCAGATAAAGATGACTGCATACTTAGTCCTCATTCTTGAGTCCTGGTTTTGGAACTGGAGCTCGAGAGTCTAGTCCTTGTTTTGGTTGTAGGCCGTCATGTAGCGACTAGTGATTCATTCTGCAACATATTGAAGATGTGCTCATTAGCAAAAGTCATAGAAATCACATTTGTTGTGAATTGGTGCAATATGCATAAGGTGAATTTAATAACTGAAAAATGGCATCTTTTGCTCCAAATCCATTGCATTGGATTGGAGCAAAAGATACCTAGAAAAAGATAGGTATTCATTGGAACAATGAATACCTATCTTTTTCTAGGTATCTTTTGCATAATATAATGCAGAAACATAATATAGGTATTCATTGGAACAATGAATACCTATATTATGTTTCCTTTCTGTCGAAAATGGTCTAAAATGTGTAGGTAGTTATCCCCAACATGCTTTAAGTAAAGACTAAACCCAGGCTGTAATAAAGACATGACTCAACAACCTTGCAGGTAGTTGATTTTATTCATATCTTGAAGAACCAGTTGTTTTGAATAATGTTTCCATGGTTGACAAATGTCTTCTTACAGAAAAATTATGCCCTGAATCTAAAAGTAGTCCAACCTTCGTAGTAAATCATTTTTATTGCAGTATAAAAACATATTGAGACCTGCCAAGTCAGTTAGTAAGACATCCACACAATTTTCAAGTAGTTTCTTAGTAGCTGAGAGGTTGTTAACTCTATTTTATCCCTAAATGAGTTAACCACAGCCATCGGAGTGCTGGTGAAATGTTTGAGCTGACACTTCAACATGAGTCACTGCACAGTAAAATAAAATTCCGTAAAAAAACAGGAAAATGTACTGGTAATTTTCTGCCAGTACATTTCCTGTTTTTTTACGGAATTTCCAGCAG
>CAEGAF010091569.1:0-11237 GCA_903067075.1 Micropoecilia bifurca | reverse complement strand
TTTTTTGCTGGGGCCGTTCACACTGCCAGTAAATGCGACCTGCCAGTAAGTGCTGTAGTCTCATATGACATCCTTCTGACTTCTTCTAAGATGTCACACATGTAACGTGTTTGCGTTCTGCGGTGTAAACCGATAAATGACCTGAAAGTGTCCCGCATGCCCACTAAGAAGTCCGACCGTTGGAGGAGTTGTCAGTTGAACATTATGCAACAAGTTATGACAAAAATAAGTCATTAAATTGTTTATAATATGATATAATATGATAACTAGATAGATATACATGCGTTGTCGTGGTTTCAAAGTGTATTTAAAGCAGCATGAGATCATCACACATTGTAGCACAGAAATTGAATATTTAATATTGGTAAAATGTATTAATTATTTAATATATAGGTGTGTTTATGGGAACATGGATCTTTCAGATCAATTTGAGAAGCAAGTTTGATCATATTCTACATTTTATTGTGTCATGTAGTGCGGGGCTGGTCTTGGTCTTAACTTGGTCTCGACTTCCCTCGGTCTTGGTCTTGACTTGGTCTCGGACCCTAAAAGTCTTGGTCTTGTCTTGGTCTCAATACACTCTGGTCTTGGTCTTGTCTTGGTCTCGGGTTAGGTGGTCTTGAACACACCGGCTCTTAAAGAGGCTGTTGTGATGACTGTAAATGGCTTCTTGATAAAGCCATTTACAGTGTTGCAATAAGAAGTAGTTGCCATGATGAGCTCAGCGGATGTGCAGTTCAGGTCCAAAAGGTTCAATGTCAGTCAACATAATTATAAACTTCTATAAATAGATTAGAAACTGTGATTAAAATGAGTAAATTCATTTCCAACATCACATCCTTATACCTGCCTCAAATTGGTGCTACATATATAAGTTTTAATCAGAAAATTAAATCGCTTTACTGTCTTGCAATTAAATTGATCCATTGTATTTTTCTACTTGTTTGTAATTAGAACACAATCAGGCATCCTTTTATCCTCAGTCATGCACGGATTGGCAGTGATTATTCTATGTAATTAAAACCATTTGGGGTTATACATTTAAAACTAACTGTGAAGCCTCAAGTTGACATCTCACACCCCCTCCCCCGCCCCACGTAATGTCTGTATGTGATTGAAGGGAAAGAAAATTATGAATGTGGTCGCAAAAAAGGTTCTCTATGTTAATATTTCACCGTCGATTTGGCCTGAAAAATTAATTATTCTGTATAAATTGTGAGAAAAAGTGACATGAAATAATTCTTTATTTTTAAGGTGATTAAGAGTTTTTAATGTTCACCTAAAAACACTTTTTGTTTGTAAAGAAATCAGCATTTGGAGAGTCTTAACTTTATTAGCCAAATAGTCACTGATTTGTCTATGTTCTTGAGAATGCAGTCTACCACAGAAGCGTTTTGCTCTCTGGCTTACACAGATGAATCATGATGTGCAAGTACCATTTAAGAGATCAGGAGGAAATGGTCATTTAAGTTTTTTGGGGTTTTTTTTCAGCTAGCAGCCGAAAGAAAGCAATTTCAACAAAAGGCTTAAAGATATTTAAGAGTGATGTATTGGAGCGTGTCGTTTTCATTAGAGGAGTCTGAGCTACTGATGGTCTTTAAATAGTCCAATCCTTTTTTCTGTCCTCTAATAACAGACCAACGAGGGATTTAATGTCTGACGTGATGTCTGTAAGACCCTAACATTAGAGACAGTCCAGTTCTTTATTGAATTAGAAGTCATAAATCTGTCAGATATAATCAGCTGGAAGTTTCGGAGTTTCATACAGGCCAAGGAATGAGTTGGCAGGAGGAGTGTTTATAAGACGAAAATCTGTCATGGTTTGTGATTCTATAGGTACAAGCTCAGAGAGATGTAATAGAGCGTATAAGACTGATCATTCATCCTCAGGGGTCTTTAGTCAGGATTAATTGTCTCAGGTTTGCAGGGAGAAGTAATATCAAGTGAAGAGACAGACGTGATTAAAATCACATTTCAGTCCAGCAGGACTGTCTCACCCAAATTACTTCACATACATCAGTTGCTTTAACAGCTTCCGAGTGAGCAGTTTCAGTATGCAGATGAATTTTTTTTTTCTGTGAGGGCATCAAGTATTAGACCAGTAAACTCAATCAGAAATTATATAGTAATATGGAGAAGAAAACAAGCTGCGCTGTCTGAGTCCTGTGGTGTTTATTAAAAAGCATCTGTCTGAGATCTTGAAGAATAAAGGACAAAGCAGACCTTGTGTGTGTGTTGTAGTTTTTGGCACATGACTTGACTAAAATGACGCAAAATTTTCAATAGAAGAAAATCAAAATATTTAAAACATGAAACTATCATTTTTAGATCTATTTGCTGTTTATTGGTATGCATTTTTCAGATTTTGGCATCAGAATGTTGTCATTTATAGTAATATTATCTTTGTCAGTCAGTGTAAGGTTCCTATTTTTCTTACCTATAATCAATACTGGTTGTTTATTTAAAAAACAATAAACAATTATCGAAAAAAAAAATATTGATAAGCAAATCCGATTGAGTTTTTGGGTTATATTTACTACTACATCTACAGGGAGTCTTGATAATCTATTTCATGTTGGTCAAGCAGTAAAGGAAAACAAATAGTGAAAAGTACAAACTAAAAATAAGCCAGAGTAAATGTATACAGCTGTATAAGTTTATTTGTGCACATTTCAGCAACAAGACAGTTCAAAGTGCCTTAAAAATATAATACAGTTCAATCTGGAAAGACTCAAAAGGGGAAAGAAAGCAATTAAAATAGTTTAATGACGAAATGAACATGAAAATAAACAAAGTTCTTTGGCATTCAGGCCCCGGCCGGGGACGTCGAGCTGGACTTTGATAAGGTCGATGAGCATTCCTGATGCAGCATAGGAATGTAGACCCCCAAAGCGGGGCTGAGGCCAGGGCCAAAGCCCGGGTAGGAGAGGTACTAATACGGGGTTTCGAGATGGAACTTAGGGATCGGAGGAAGCAAAAATATGGAGGAGGTGACTGAGGAAATAGAAGAGGTGGTGACTAGGGACTCGATAAGGAGTGAGATGAATAGGGGCCAAAGAGGACGTCCCAAAGCGATGGTGATTGGCTGCTGGGAGATATTGGCCAGCAGGGGTTGCACCGAGGCACCGAAAGAGGGGATGCTGTTGGTGAAGGTCAGCTGCTTTTTTGCCTGAAGTGTGCTGTGTAGAGCAGAAGGGAGAGAAGTGATGGCCTAGAGAAGGAAAGTAGATACATGTACGGAGAATGCAGGAAGAATTTATTTTATTTATTTTTTGATAGCGGTGGGGACGAAACAGAAGGTGACAGGAGATGTGAGGAAGAAGTTACCTAGGAACGATGAGTGGGATTGATAAGGGCCAAAAAGGGACACCGCAAGGCGTTGAAAGAGAGGTAGCTGGTGGATGAAAGCCATGAGGGGACACCGCGAGGCGGGAAATGGTGGGATGCCGGTAGATGCAGGCCAGCTACTGGTGACTGGGGCATTAAAAGGTGAGGTGCTGGTAGATGAAGGCCAGCTGGGGTTGCCGAAGCGGATGATGGCCAGAGGCTGGTAGATCTTAGTCAGCTGCTGGTGACTGGGGTGTTAAAAGGTGAGGTGCTGGTAGATGAAGGCCAGCGGGGGACGCCGTAAGGCGTGAATGACGGGATGCTGGTAGATGAAGGGCAGCTGGGGTGATGCTACGAAATTATGTTTAGCAGGTGGAAAGGGACAGCTGTGCATTACTAGTATCATGAGAAAATGAAAAGAAAAGAGGGAATGGGTTAGAAAGGAAGGAGACGACTTCTTGCTACTGGAGACGAGATGCTAGAGTTATGTTAGCCTCACAGGGTGACAGAGGATGTGGGTGAGCTGAGGTCAATCTGGAAGAAACCTGAATATAAGCAAGTAAAGTTTATTTATAAAGCGCTTTTCCCAGACATAATCACAGAGCTGTACAATGGAATTACACAAAAATACGCGAAACCAACGGAAGAAACAACAAAATGGAGAGATAAAAGCCTGGGAAAATAAAAACATCTGTAGTTGTCTTTAAAAGCCTCCACAGTCACCAACGGAGCTGTAAAGGCAAACTGATCCACAGCCTGAAGGCCACCGACTGAAAGGCCCGGCCCCCTTTAGTTTTAACGTGTTCGTTGAACGACCAAAACATTCTGACTTGGGTAGCGGAGACCACGGGCAGTAGAACATTTAGTTAAAAGCTGACAAGGATAAGCAGGAGCCTGACCATGTAATGCTCTGTATGTCAGGACAAGAATTTATAAGGGAAGAAGGACAAAAAGGGGATGGTTCGTATAACATTTTCTGGAAAAGGGTGTGGGCTTGGATGAGTTGACCAACCACCACCAGTAATGATACTACTGGTACTAAAGGAAGCTGTGAGCACAGAGAAAAGTTATGAATGATTATAAGGAGAGGATGCTTAGGATGAAATGACAAAGCTGTTGGTGTGATGCTGAAGGGATACCCTAAAGATTGAAATCTAAAGGCTGAATGATGACGTATATAGCTTCTAGCTTCGAGGTTGCAAGGATGTGGGTGCTTGAAATAATAGATAGGCATAAAGAATAAAAGTTTGAACTCGAATGAGAATGAAAGACTAAGAAAATATAAGGAATACATTTCAGTGCGAGACATGATTTGAGATTTGAAGTGGGTGACTTTGTCCAATGTGGGACTAGACTGGATGGAGGCTGAGAGGGACGGCTTATCAGCAAGGATGTTAGAATGACCAGGGCTGAAAACGAGCAGAGATGCCAACATGATTGGTGCCGGTTGATGTCATTAGGCAGATGGGTGGAGGTTCAGCTCTATAGTTGGGACACAACTGCTTATGGAGGAAAGCGACTATATGGGATAGCTTGCAGAAATTCCCCTTCAGGGAACAGGTTATGGCAATGGAACAGATTAGTAAAACGCTAGGGATTTGAGCTGCTGAAATGAAGGTGAAGCAGATAATTTTTTTTTTTTAAGACCTGAACTTGTTGAAACGAGTCATACAAATTAACTTCATTGGACCGGCAATGAAATTGGAGGTTCGGTTCCTGAGTTTAATGCACGAGGTGTGGAGGGGGGGCATGAACCCCTCCACACCTGGGTGGGCAAAAGAAATCTATGAAGCTGAACATACATATTTAGACAGGCTAATTGTTAATGGGCTTAGGTCCTGAATTGATGTTTGCTAGTCAACACTAACTCCGCCCCTGACTATACTTGAAAGGGACTGGAAGAGGAGCAGGAAGTCCAGTGCAGGGCGTAATTGAGCTCAAGAAGTAGCTATCGAGTGTTTGGTAGCGGTAAATAAAGCGGTAAAGATTTACTACTGTGTGCAAGACGCTGTAAAAGAGCCCGGAGAGCTACAAGCGCTTGTCGGTGTGAGGGGGCGGGTTGATGCTACTATTTATTCGTTCATTAGGTTAAAAGCCCTGGACCAATAGAAACATCGCCTGAGTGGCGCATGCGAATAGGGCATGCAAGTTTGGGAAGGAGATTGGCTAAAATGCCTGCTCTTTATAGTATTGAGAAACATGAATGAGACATGAGAAGGTTATGCCTTACTCCGGCAGCCCGAGGCGGGTGGAGCATGAGAGATCCGAGGGGGTCGCTGATGAGCAGGCTGACAGAAATCATGCGGAAGGAGGGAAGCTGTTTAAGAGGCTGATTCAGAGCTGGGATCCGGTGGGAGGCGATGGTGAAATGAGAGAAGATGGACGACGAACTGGGAGGAAACGATGACGTGGTCAGCTCGTGCCAGGCCCTGAGGTGAAGAGAGACGGACTGGGGATGTTAATGTTGGGATTAAGTGTCCGTTTGCCTACATGGATCCTGGCGAAGGTGGCGAAGGAGCAGGAAGCGGTGAATCCCAGTCAGGCGAGAGAGCGGCGGGAGCTGCTCTAAGTGATTGAGGCGGGGCTGGGAAAGATTGTCTTGTGATTGAGGAGAAGGGGCCGAGCAGGCGGTTGAGCGGCCCTTATGACAGCAGGATCACGGTGGAAAAACGGGGAATCACGAAGAAAAGGATCTCTTGAGATTGCAGGTTGAGAAGCTGTGGTGAGCGGCTGAACAGATTGATCGCGGCTGGTGAGCGGCGGAGGCCATGGGTGAAGGTCCTTTTGATCTGGAGCCCAAACGATGATTGACTGGAGCGAGGCTTGGACCGGCGCTGATAGGTCCAGGTTGCAGAGAGGGAGGCGCTGATTGAGGAGGCAGGTGCGGCTAGAGAGTCTTCCAGACTGAACTTTTGTCAAGACTCCATTAACCAGTGGTGAAACATTGGTATCATTACCAATAAAAGGCAGAATAAAACAATGAATAATGCTTCTGTAATCTGGCAAACAATTAACATTTTGACTACGGTAAATTACCTAACAAAGCTTTGATCACATTTTGCCTGTTGTTTAAAGTGATCAAGTCAGTGTTTTTACCAGGCATAATGCAGCATGACATGCTGAGTCAATTCTTAAAAATCTCAATGTTTCAACACAGGGACAAAAAGATGATTTCTTTTAATCTCTTTATATGGCTGCAAACAAAAAAAAAACACTTTCAAAAATGGTTTAGATCGAAGCTCTATTAATAAATGATCAAAAGCTAACTTTTATTCCTTCTTTGTATGAGAGTGCAGCATGTCATAAATTTAGTCTTTAAGTTCAGAAACCATTTCAGACATCGCTGCCGTTACTCATAAGGTTCTTCCAGGAACTCCATATGTTGGGTTTTCCACTGTCTGAATAACTTTGTCAGCCTAATAAGTCTCATGGTTTTGAGAAATTTAAAATCTGCACTGTATCTGTGTGCAGCTCGAGTCTTTCACATGAAAAAGTGCACATTTGAATTATGAATATGCAAAACTCTTCATTTAACTCTCCCATCTGCAAGTTAGATTCCACTCCCTCTCCTCCCATTCTTCCCTCACGCTCATTTCCTCTCTGAAATTCAAGCCAATTTGTCATTATCAGTTGGATGTAATTATGCATATTTAATGGTGGCATTCAGATGATCCTTTGAGTAAATTCTACAAATGGAATCATTTAAGAGCGGGATTTCGTAACACTTATGAATGTGTGAAGTTGCCAGAAATTAAGCAGACTAAAGATGGAGTCACTCTTTTCCTCTATCTGCTAATATGTTTCCTGCTCCAGATATCCTGCGGCTGCTTTCATTTCTGTTTTAAACAGTCGGATTTCTCTTTATCTGTTTTTGCAGTTTTCACTTTTCTACCTCTCCAATCATTGATCTC
Source organism: Micropoecilia bifurca (assembly GCA_903067075.1). Lineage (NCBI taxonomy): Eukaryota > Metazoa > Chordata > Actinopteri > Cyprinodontiformes > Poeciliidae > Micropoecilia > Micropoecilia bifurca. Next base: position 3,999 of record CAEGAF010091569.1, on the reverse strand, counting down.
AGAATCTTTTTTTGTGTGTATTCTTTTCCTGTCGTCTATTTCAAATGGGCAAAGGTTAGGCATTATCAATAAATGATATTGTATTTTTTATGGTTAGTATGCAGCTTCTTTTATTATTATTATTTTTTATTTTACTGTCACATTGGTTGTTTTTGATATGTTGTTTCGGTCTTGTTCATATTCCATATTTATTTGTAGAGTGTATATCACGAACAAATTCAGTTACTTATTTTATGTCATTTCTAAAAGATTTATTACATTTTTAATTTAATTCATAAATGGAGTTATGGAAAGATCATAACTTCATTTGTTAGTTATTATCTCAACTTCTTGTATTTATTAAAGGACTCAGATGGGATTTCAACTTCCTCCCACTTTAATGCTCTTTCTGTAACCTGGTTTATTTTGCAAGTCGATTTACTGCCAGAGGAATTTTTTTTTAGTAAATTGTGGCTGTAACAGAACATTAGCACTACCAGTTGGGCAGATGGTATATAAAATTTAGTGAAATGTGAATATGGATTCATTAAATGAAAAAATGCAGTCATGTCTTCATAACTGATCAAGGTCCTGATTAATACATTTTTAAATTGATTTAGTTGTCCGTAAATATTTATATATATTTTTCCTTTTTTTTTTTTATTGCTTTTTGGTCAAATTGACAACTTTACTTTATTTTGTGTTGACAGAAAGCAACAACAACTGGGACATTCTCTAATTCATTCTCACTATATTGATTTCTACCCAGAGTCTCACTAAGTCTTTTCAGATGAAGATATGCTTCTGTTGGGGCAGATTTTTTGCATGTTAATTATTTTTGTCTAATTACAATTGCATATCTATCTTTTCAAATTATTAATAGCTTTGTAATAATGTTTTGAAAAACATAATATCTTGTATCGCTCTAGTCTTTGAGCTATACTGTAAATGACACAAAGTAAGTTGAGACAAAACAACAATTACTGTCTTAACGTGAGCTTCAATATGCTTTATTTTCTGAGATGATTTGACTGAAATGTTTATCCTCACCACATATCCTTGCTTCTGTTATTTTTGCTGTTCTACACACACGCACACACGCACTGATGGCCTCGAAGTCGACCTGTGACATTATGTCTGGAATAAATTGTGAAAATTCCTCTGCACCAACAAATTGAATCTGGGATTGAATCCATCTAAATCACAATGTGGCATTTTAAATCAGTTCAATCTCACATTTCAAGCATGTTCGCCACGTCAAGTTTGAAAATTAATTTGTGAGCCGTCAAGCCTGCAAAGACTTAGACACCTTCTGAATCAATCTGGCGAGAGAATGGAATGTAAATATGGGTTGACTATTGTACAGATTATATAATACAAAATCCCCCAAAAATATATGTGATGGCTTTAATGCAAAACATACTTAGCATCATCAGGTTCAAAAGGACAACATAGAAAAGCAAAATAGATTTAGGGTTTGGTGCAATCTGAAATGATCCTCCTAATTAAATAACTAAAGGTCAGACAAGAAGATGTCAAAACACTTCCTTGAATCTTTGAAATTAAGAGTCACAGTGCTGGATTACACCCATCAGACCATATAGTGCAACACAAAAGGTTTTCTCATTTGGTTACTATTCACATAGTTCAGAGGAAGCTTGAAGTCATATAAAGCAGTCATAATTTCTACATATTTTTTCATATACTTTTAATTTGAAAATTATTGACTGCTCAGTAGGGAAAGGCTAAAACAAATATAGCCTCAAATGCTATTATTTCCAGAGTTTTTTCCTTGATTTTTAAAAAGAAACACAGAGTGGCAACCAAAGCCTCTTTGGTGTGTCTGCAAACTACAGTCGCTCAGTTCGGTGAGAGTCATACCTGTGTATTTGGAGCTTTTTTATCATTCCATCTTAATAAATTATGCAAGTAAATTGTCATACATCATGACTTGTCTTGTTTGATATTTGTTGTGTTATTAACCCAACGCAAAAGGGTTGAAATGCAACTTTTCCACATAGACTGCGTAATCATTGTAGCTAGGATTTGGTAGAGTCACACCACTCCTCAGCACCTTGGTAGATGAAAATATATTTGTTTTGTGAATTTATAATCTTTTAAATTCTTAATTAAAGCTTTTTTTGACTGGCTATCGCTTGGCCACCGGAGCACACAGGTGCACACACACAATTTCCTAAAGGTTTATGTTTGCATTCAGAAGAGTACCAATTCATTTTTAATTTGTAAATGTACAGTCCTTCGTCAGCTTGAACACGTTACTCAGGACTTATTTAAGGTTTCAAACATTCGTGTATGATGCATTTTTGTTATAGTTTATAAGTCGTGATGACAAATAGGATTAAAACAAGATATTTTATTCACTTTTCCTTAGCAGCGTCGCCCTGCCAAGTTTGTAACTCATATACTTCATATATATTCTTTTTATTGCTACGTCATAAAGTTTAATACTGGCGTTCAATAAATGCCTCTTAGATGTTTTAGTTAATGAGGTTCATTATGCTATTTCTAAACAAAAATACCAAACATCAGCAGTATTTTACAGCCGATGTTTCCTCACAGTCCTTCAGTAATTGCTCCCAAAACCATTATCATGATTATGTCTTGACTAAGGCCAAAGTGATGACAAGTCAATGAATTTTAGACAGTTGTATTCTAAATTTTAAGAAATGTCAGATATGTAGCTGTATGTTTACCTGTTACTGGATAGAAAGTTTTGTCAGCAGCTACGTTTTCTTCAAAATTGGTCAGATCATCAACTCCTATTACCATCTATAAGCTAAATGAGTAAGGTGTTGAGACATCTGGCAGCAATTTGGAACCGACTGAACTCTTCCACTTGTTCCCCAAAGACAGTGCTCATGAAGACAGTGACAGACTTGTTTTAAATGAAATTTTTTATATGTCCCTCATGAGTTGCTGTTATAAATGGTGGAGGGGGAAAGAAAACTGCAGCTGGAATCTTAAACATACATTTTCGTGTTTTAACAAATGGATTTTGGTTGTCATGCAGTTCTATGCCATTAAAATTAAAGATGTTATGATTAGCGCATCACATATCTGCTGACATTTAGCCAAGGAAGGTTGATGCCTCCTGTACTTAGATAGCAAGCTCAAAAATTTGTGTCAAAAATGTGTTTTATTGCATTTTACTGCATTTACTAACAAAATGTTGAGCATATTTGTGAAGCACAGCCAAAACTGTGATTATATTTTTTCCATTTTTACAAATGGAAAACCTAGAAATTAAGGTGTGTATTTGTTTACTTTACTACAATACAATCTAGTGTTATCCGACTCACCAAACCAAACCAACTTTATTTATTAAGCACTTTAAAACAACCACAGCTGATACAAAGTGCTGTACATTAAAACACAACGTAATAAAAAAAAAAACTTACAGTTTAAAAACAAAAACATACAATTTAAAACTAGATCCCACTGGTGTTGAAAGCCAAGTAAAATAGATGGGTTTTAAGACTAGCTTTAAAAGTAGACAGTGAAGGGGCTTCTCTGACCTGCAAAGTCAAGTCATTCCATAACTTAGGGCCAATGACAGAGAAAGCCCTGTCCCCTCTGAGCTTCCTTCTGGATCTTTGTACCTCCAAGAGCAGCTGATCTGCTGACTTGAGAGACCGATAGGGTACGTAGGGATGAAGAAGCTGAGAGAGGTAAGCCGGGGCAAGAAGATGCAGTGATTCAAAAACGAACATAAGAATTTTAAAATGAATCCTAAAATATACAGGCAGCTAGTGAAGTGAGGCCAGGACAAGGGTCACATGTTCCCTCTTTCGAGTTCCTGTCAAAAGTCATGCAGCAACATTCTGTACTAGCTGCAGACGTGAGAGCAGCGACTGACTGACTCCCAGATGAAGGGCGTCACAGTAACTGTTTCAAAATGCTGCCTGGAAAGAAAAGATTTCATTGATGCCAATCGCCTTAAATGATAAAAGCTGGACTTAACCACGGCTCTGATTTGGCTGTCCAATTTAAAATCACTGT
>CAEGAF010091548.1:0-30507 GCA_903067075.1 Micropoecilia bifurca | reverse complement strand
ATCTATCTATCTATCTATCTATCTATCTATCTATCTATCTATCTATCTATCTATCTATCTATCTATCTATCTATCTAGTTTTGTTTTGTGACATTTTTGTTAGTTTTACTTCTAAAAACTTTTTTGTGAGAAGGGTTTAATTGCAGGGTTTTCAGGTGGGAACTGGACATGACGCTCATGCCCCCAGTTGGCATGGCAACTCTCCAGGGAAACTTCCAGAAAACCGCAAAACTGCCGAAACACTGAGTTCCTATAAACTAAGAATAAAACCCCATCTACTTGAAGTTGCTCTTAATTTCTAGCAACTGAAACATTGATCTGTACATTTGATTGATGATTTTGTGATGACATTTGACAAAATGTGCTGTTTGTGTCGTGTTTTTGTGGTATAGAGCGCATTGAACTGCCTCGTTGCTGAAATGTCTTATATCAATACACGTGACTAGAAGTGTTAAAATTTCTACATTTTTTGGATTTGATTTTCTTCCATTGACATTTACATCTCCTGTCCTGTTTCAGATCTCATGGTGCATTGTGGGTACAGCAGTTCCTCCAATGAACAGAGGATGATATTTCTCAATGCAGCTCACCTGGATTTGACTCTCTGTCTGGGCCATTCGTGCATCTCGTCCGTTTCTTTTTCTGCCCCCTTTTCAGTCCTCACAGACTGTCAAATAAAGCTTTAAAAGCAGCATGCATTAGCCAGAGGCATCCCCTAGCAGAGCACTGTAAGTTATACACCCAGAGATCTTTATCAGTCTGAGCTACAACAAAAATGTTGTAGCACAAACAAAATGTTTGTAAAAAAAAAAAAAAGCATTTAAAGAAAGAAGGCTAGCTCAAAGAAAAGCTCCTCCTGGACCACTTGAATTGATTTTTCAGACTTGTAGCTTTTCTTCTCCTCCAGGTTTGTCTGGCGCCGGCAGGCTGGCCTCCCTCTGTAACGAGTCAATGAGGCGGCTGCCTGGTCCGAGTCGAGGACGTGGAGGAGTGAACAACTTACGGGAATAATTGACGGCTTTTGGCAATTGCTATCATTACATTGTTCACAGTTGTGGGGTTTTTAATTTAACTAGATTTGACAGCGATTTCATTGGAGGTAACAAACTGCAAAAACCTGCAGCTGCCAGGCTGACGGCTCAATTCCCCGCCAGGGCGTCAGAGAAACCGAACAGATGTGATTACGCAGTCATGACCGGAAGGTTTTGGCAGGGACACGAATGTTGTGGCTTAATCTCAACGTTTTCAGTCGTTGTCACATTAATATACAGAGCAATTAGATATTTACAAACAAACTGCAAAAACATTTATGCTTGCTTATTTTTTTGTTTCTTTTTTAATAGATCCACTGTCTTTTTGCGCTGGCACTGAGTTGTAAACAGTCCTCACCTCGGGATATTTATATCATCAGCATCTGTGAATACCTGACAGAGTTCAATTGAAATCAGTCTGTTATCCTAATTAGCAGACCATGAAAGCTATAAATCTAATTAGCGGGCTATGGAGGCCAAAAGAACGGTGAATGTGCCTGAAATCGGTGTCTTGTGTCAGTAGCGATTGCTTTCAGAAGAAGAATAGTGTTCAGCTATCACTGATTTGCACCAGAATAGCCTCACATGGCAGAAAATTGCTGCTAAGAACATGGCACCTGAACGAACAGCTTCCTGCAACATAAAACCTTCACAGTGACGGCGTATCTGGCTTCCAGACAAATTCACGACTTGTGACTGTATTCTCCTGAGAGATTTGTCGCAGAACGGAAAGGCTGTTTTGCGGCTCCTAATGGACATCGACTTAAAATAGGAAGGAAAGCAAAGACTCTTCTTTCGAAGAACCAAAGATGAACTGAAATCATTTGAAAAGTGCAGGGGATGAACAGCAGTAGAGCGGTTTAAGTCTCCCGTTTAATACGCCCCCTGATTATTTGGAACATGTCGAAAATTATTTATCCAGACAAGATTAGCAGAACTTCAGTTCAGTTCTCTGTCTTGGCAGCCAGTGGAGGGAGGATAAAACTGCACTGAGGAGTTAGAATCTTCCGCCAACACAGAGAGCGATGCGGTAATCAGTTCTATAGCTGGTCAAAGTGTGTATATCGTTAAAAATGGCTTAACCTTAGCTGGAAGGCAAATGTAATAAAAGCTTGATTTGAGAACTGATGTCGATGGTGGCATCCTCACCAAACAAGATGTACCAAGTCTTTTGTTTAATCAGAAACAAGACATAATGGTTGAACCACTGTTCCATCGTACAGATACAATGTTCCTATTAGCAGGTGTTTGAGACGGGTAGATCTGAAGATCATCTGTGTAAAAGAGAAAGGAAAGATGACCTACATGTTTCTCTACCATTTGTGGCAAATGTTCTTGTTTAGATTCGGAACTTCCCATTTGGCCCTCGAAGTCCTAAACGGAGCGCCAAATTTGCTGTACTGTAATTCTGCCACAGTTTGCGCTGTCTGAAAAATTCCAACAGTTTCCGAAAGGGGAGAAGTTGCGCTTTCCAGCCAATATCAGGTTATAATCCCACCATAACAGGAAGTGAAATTAATCTGATAGTCACTCTTTTAATCGACAGTAAATTGCAAAAATAATTTGCTATTGAAGATATTGAACGTTCCTGTTGTAAATAAATGGACAAATATATTTACTCACAGGACATTTAAAGAACTACGTACAATTAAAATAAGCAAGAATATCCAGGCGGATATTTTAGATTTAGGACATAAAGGGTTAAATTCTGAGCTTCCTGTTTAGATGCTCTGATTCTGGATCTTGAGAGCAGCACAGTCGCTGAACTGACTGGCTGTGCACCACAGTAGAATTACTGCTATTTGCTTTGTGAATCAGGTAGCAAACAGGTTACAGGAATAAACGCTATAGAAAACACAGGCACAAATCCACATGAAGAGCAACGTTAGTGACTTTGAGAGAAGTTAAACAAGATTAAACGTTAACATTTCTGACATTTTATTCCAAAACTGCAACCGTTTTTCTTTTTTTCCCTTTGGCTTAGACGTTCTTCCGTCGTGCTGACACGTTCAAACATTTTATCCATTTCCAATAAGCACCAAAAACAAAATAACCCATCTATCTCTGTGGGAAAAGTTGAACGACTAACTCTGAAATCGCAAGGCTCGGTTTAAATCACAGAAATACAAACAAGCTGACCTTTCTGGGGAGACTGCATGTGTAGCCAGAGAGCGAGAGAGAGAACCATCGGGCAGCTCATTAACAGCACCACACTGGTTCTGCAAAAGCTCCGAGGCAATATTTGATCTACAACTGGTTTCGTAAACAACACAGATAATAATCAAAAAAAAAAGGTCAGGACTGTCAGTGCCAGTATGAAAATCCAAATTCTCCCAAATCATGGAAGACAAGATAAAGTAGATTTACAAAAGTGACTGTTCCAGAAAAGCAAACAAACAAGTATGTCAAAATGTAATTGCTTTATTACAGCAGAGTAACATCAGACATAAAGATTTGCTTTGTTGTGTAAAAGTATATAAGTAAAAACCTTGATCAAAGTGCAATCATCTCTCTCTCTCTCTTCATATCTTGCCTCAGTCTGCAGTCGACAGCATCTCGCATCAGATCAACGCTCGAGCTTTCAGCACACAAACAGATTAATACATCAACAAACTGCAGCCAAGACCAACCAAAGGCCCAAATCGTGCCTGAGCGTCTGGAGGGAGGGACTCTTCCAGCGTACGCTCATCTGGACAGAGTGAGATATTACGAAAAAAAAAACTTGGGGAGGAAAAGGCTCGGATCATTTTCACAGTGGAAGAGCGCTCCTGTTATCGCAGGCGACAATTTGCAACGCACAAAGTCGACTTAAAACAGTTGTGACACCCTGCTGAGCAAACGCGTATGATGTCGGAATCAGGGAACGCTTTCCTACGAGGGGAGAATCAATTTATCCCAGCTTGACTCACTGTCAGTGTTGAGACATTATTCTTACCCTTATTAGCTCTTGCTTTTGACAACTTGTCCTGGAAGATTACTGCCTGAAAGGAGAGCAGGAGCAATTAAAATCCAGCAAAACTTGGGGGGTGGGGGGCAGTTGTTTATTTGCCTTGTGGTGCAACAACAGAACCAAAGTCGTCTTTGTGAACTGAAATAGCAAAGAATTTGTTATCTGAATTCTTTATCGTCTAAAATTGTGGAAATATCATCAGTAGCATGAGAATTTAAAACTCAACATTCGCCTTTCCGTTGTTTTTCAAAGCGGACAATCAACTTTAAAGCACTTTTCTGATGCTAAAGGAGCTCTTAAAGCCACACTTCTCTGAAAGACCCCGAAATATATGGCTGCAGAGGGTTAAGAACTTTTATCTTTGTAAACAGAAAACAATGAGATTTTCAAGAGTAGCTTCTTAATGGAAGCACAGAAAAGAACATGGTGACTAAATTTACTGTTTCTGAAGATGAGTGGAAGAAAAAAAATCGATAAGATTTGTGAACGTAAAGCAGACAGATTTCACCTGAATCTCAACCGGAATCAAATTTTTAACTTTTTCTTTGAGAGACAACTGCTCTACACACCAGACTCAAGACACACTTTCCAAATACGTCCCGCAGACAGAAAGCCATGATAATTAGCTGTATCAACCACTCGTCGTATCAGAGGCCAATCAAAAAGCAGATTAGATATAATCATATCCACTCATTCGATCAAAATGACTCTTTAGAGCAAAAATAACACGTAAGAAAACAGATGGAAAAACATGTCTTCAAAATCCCGTTTGAACACCAAACACTCACAAGTAAATCTTAGACCAAGATATTTTCAACTGCTTCCATTCACCTTCATTAACTAGAAACATTACATGGATTGTTAACAGTTGTTTGCATCGCAGAATGAATTATGATTTAAAGGCAAATCAGTTTTATCAGAGTGAGCTTTAAAATTCCTGAATCCAGTGCCGGATAGAAAGGTCTCCAGTTTGTCCAACTCTCTTGCTCTCACATTCAATCTGGGAACTTTGCTGTCACCATTCTTGTCTTGACCATTGTCTTATGCACTGATGCCCGAGTTTATCTTTTCACTCTTTTGCAAATGTTGCAAAAGATCAGCCCTAAACCTTTTTTTTACTTTTAGTTTAGTTTAGCATGGATGTAGATATAAGCCTCATCAGCAACAAACCAAGACACAATTATGAATACAAAACTCCAAAAACAGGGGGAAAAAAGCCTTTAAAAATTGTGTTCATTTTTGAGTATTTCTACGTGTGCCTGGCTGCTTTTGAAGAAAGCCAGGGGATTTGATGTGAAACACAACGTGGAGCCTAATTACACGCGCAACAAAATGAGACAGCAGACCAAAATGTAGGCTGCATTAAATTTCAGTAGCAAGTTCTAAAAAAAAACAAAAAACAATCGTGCTTCATTATGTTAAACGTCAAACTGGATCGCACATCACCGCAGGAGGAGCCACTCACAATAATAATCAGCGCGCGACCCATCAGCGCGGCTCACAGGCGCGCGGGACGGATGTACGTCAGACCGGAGAGCTGAGGATGAAAGAGAGTCTGAAGAGACTCACTGACACGTCCAGGTCTATTAGGGAAAAGGCCAGTCAGAGCTCACAGAATGTGGCGGTGATAGCGCCCCCATGTGTCGCTAAGCGCATCTCACTGGGAGTTAACTGTTCTTTCTTCTTTTTTTAAGCCAAATTTGATTTACATCTAAACTCACTAAAAAGGTTTCTCAGGTCTGCAACGTCCACATTGTAGCTCGGCAAACAACACGGACGCATTCAGCCGCCGCCACATTAATTAGACTCATTCAGACAGATTATTTCTGAGACGGCGGCCATTGTTTTAGCCTAATGACATGCAGATTGTGTGTGTTGGCCACAGACCGCCTGGCTGTCAGCACCAGCATATTCCTGACCTACATTAATAAATCCAGTTTGATTTTGGACAATGTTTAACGTGGTGTGCAATTTAAAAATAATGAAAATAGAGCTCTTTATTTTTTTACTTACTGATGATATACATCTTGACAACCAGGCCTTCAACTCTCTCCGTCTCATTCGTATAACACTGCTGCTGTCAAAATTAATAAGTGTGTCTGTGCATCGTCCGGGCTGTTGGATCCATTTTATGTAGACGACAACACAACGTGCTTTTAAAACTTTATTCAGAAAACTGAGACAAATGTATGTCCTTTAAAACAGTGTGGCTCTGCCTGAAAAGGAATAGCGTGAATTCAGCAGCTTCCTGTGAGATTATTACCTATGACCAGACAAAGGTTTGAAATGAGAAGGAGTGAAACATTCAGGAATCTGTTTGATGTCAGAGGAACTGTTATGATTTTTATTTAAGCTGTACTTCAGGTAAAGCATGAATGGAAGATGATTAGGACCATTAAGACCACTGGAAAAAAAAGAATTCTGGCTTCTTTCTAAGAATTCTGACTTTTTTTCCCTCATATTTTTCTTTAATTTCCAGAGATCAAAAGTTAGGATTCTTTTTTTTCAGTGACTTTAAACCTTTTCCCAAGGCAGTAGATGTCATGTGTCCAGTATGTCTCTACCCTCATTGTGTAACTGTATTATTTACTTTTTGTTTTAATGGAGTAGGAAGAAGATTAACCTTAATAAAAATAAATAAATAAAAATACATACACCATTGCCTTCCTTTGAATTTGACATAGTTTCACTAATTTTCTTCCCTGAAACTAATTCAGTGGCAACTATATTTTTTTATCAGCCCTGCGAGTTCACGCATAGGAAACCCCCAAGGTGAGAGGAGATGAAAGGGAAACGAGGCTCAGTAGTAAATGCAACAAATGCTTTCTTCATTTTTGTTTTACTTTCTTTTAGTTGGGACAAGTTAAAGGAGCATCCTGGGTGGAAAGGCGACGCCATGCTTCCCACTAGGAATTGGACTTTGCAGCATGTCCTCCATTTTAAACCATAAAGAAGCAGGTGTATGATGACGCAACACGAGCCAATGCAGAGCTGCTTGAACAATACACTAATTGTACATCGGCCACTGTTCTTGCAGCAGCCGACGTTTGGCACCGCAAAAACTCAATGATGTCATTTATCAAGGTCGTTTTGTTGATGGCCTGTCTGTGTGCTTCTCTTCCAATCCGACATCTATCCTTCTCAGTCTTTTAAAACGAGTCAGACCTGCCACCAGCTTCGTTTCTCCTAGCATGCAAGACATGATGTAAAGAGAGATGAGAGCAGCTGTGAAGAAGACTTAAAAACATAACGAACATAATCGCACACATTTATACACCAGAAAGACCTAACCTAAGAAAACACAGATAGGGCTTTAAAATGATGATCTCAGTTATTAGGGGAAACGAGCCGCTCTGACCAACCTGCCCTGTGTGTGGAAGTAATTTCCCTCTAAACCTAATACGCGCTTCCGTCACCCTTCAAACAACCGCAATTACGGATTCGTGAGAAATGACAATGAGTCTTTTTTACATCTCTGTGGAAGAATCTTCTGTGCAGAGAGACGCCTTATTTCAGCCGCAGCGCAGAGTTTTCAGAGTGTGAACAGTTTTTGGTCTTTTTAATAGAAAATTTCAACTGGATTCTGAATAGGGGTAAATATGTCTTCATGCCAGAGAAATATTTACCCATTTGCTGCCAGAGTTTTTGCAACGACCTCTTCCCTCTGTGAAGGAGAGGAGTAAGGGCAAAAAAAAAAAATGTCAGAGGCAGCTGGAAGCTAACAGAGGCTTGAACCTGTTATTTTTATCTGCCCATCACTTGTCAGTGGCAGGTAGAGTAACAAACAGACCCACGTGTGGAATTGTAGTAGCAGATTTCCCACCCACCTTATTTCGATGATGGGAAGAAAAATAAAAAATAAAAAACACAAGCCTTTTCATGCGTACAAGTGTGGACCAGTGCGAAATGACTTTTGGCAGACATTTCTGTTTCCATCCGGGTGTATTATGCCCAAAGCGCAAACAAACACCCCGCAGGATTACAAAGCCCACAGCTGACACTAAAAGGAGTTATTACCACAGACAACGCCACACTCAGATTGTTTAAAGTACCTTATTCATGTACACTCCTGATCAAAATCTTAAGACCAGTCAAAGAATTACGAGAAGGTCCTAAGTAGAGCTTCACAATATTAAAGGAAAAAAATCAGTGCAAGAGACAAGAACTTTTGAGGAGGGAATTTTCTGAAAACTGCGTTTACACTAAAACATGATTTCTTTCAGCTGATCAAAAGTTTAAGACCATAGTTTTTAAAAGCCAAAAGCTGTGCAAAAATCTGGATTCCATGTCATTTTCTGTCAAGTCTTCACACTGACAAGATCTCCTGATGGCAAAAGCAAAAAAGCTCCCTGACTTTGAACGTGGTAGGATTGTTGAGCTGCATAAGGCCTCTCACAACGTGCCATCGCTGCTCAGGTTGGACGCAGTAAAACAGTAATTTTGCATGTTTTAAATGATCCTGAGGGTTATGGAACAAAAAAGTCAAGTGGTAGACCCTAAAAAATGTCACCAGCTCTGAGCAGCAGGATCACGGGATGATCCTCTACCCAAATTAAGTGGTGGGGGCGCCATCATGATTTGGGGTGCGTTTCCCTTCAATGGAACAATGGAGCTTCAGGTTGTGCAGGGGCATCAAACAGCTCTGGTTATATGGAGACGTCTCAGTGGGCAGCATCCCTCATGACTGAGGGCCTCGTCTGTGTGGTCATGATTGGGTTTTTCAACAGGACAATGCTGCAGTTCACAATGCCCGCCGGACAAAGGAGTTCTTCCAAGAGAATCGCATCACTCTTTTGGACCATCCTGCATGTTCCCCGAATCTAAACCCAATTGAGAACATTTGGGGATGGATGGCAAAGGAAGTTTACAAAAATGGACATTAGTTCCAGACAGTGGATGCCCTTCATGAAGCCATCTTCAACACTTGGAGCAACGTTCCCACTAGCCTCCTGGAAACACTGGCATCAAACATGATTGTTTGAAGTCATCAACAAGAATGGTGGAGCTACTCATTACAGAGTCCTTTTTTTGACACTTTGATTCTTGTTTTGGGTTTTTTTTGTTTTTTTTTTTAACTATGGTCTTAAACTTTTGATCGGCTGAAAAAAATCATGTTTGAGTGTAAATGCAGTTTTCAATTATTTCCCCGCTCAAAAGTTCTTGTCTCTAACGCTGATTTCTTCTTTTAACATTGTGAAGCTCTACTTAGAACCTTCTTAAGATTCAATATTGCAAAATGCAAATTCTTGCAGTTTTTCAACTTGTCTTAAGATTTTGATCAGGAGTGTATGTGGATTTTCTCCAGTTGCTCAACTGGATACATATTTAAGTATCTTGCCATTTAGTTCAACTCATTCCTTCCTCTTGACTGTTTAATTTGCCATTTCGGAAAGAATCATCTCAAAAAGAGTCACAAAACGTGTTATTTTTTACTGATAGACAAATCCTACCTTCGCTCCGCTCGGCTCCGGCGCTGCTGCTGCTTAAGTTCTTCTAAAATAAGTAAAGAAATACAGGATGACATCGATTTAACTGAACCTCTGATTTTATGTACCATTCCTGCAGCTATAGTTAAGAGTGTTGGAGAAGGAGTCACCTTTGTCAAGACTTGAATAGAAGCTGTCTGACAAGAAGATCACGGTTCAAGAAGGGCATCCTCTGTGCCGATAGGAGGAGAATGAGTTTAAATCCCAAACACAGTCCCACGTTTTTTCTTTTGTCATGTCAAAACTGGAAACTTCAATGTATTTCTTTGGAATTCAGTGCTATAAACCATCAACATTTTATTTTTAATTTCACGAATGAAATTCTGAAATAAGTCGTGGATTTGTATTCAACTTTGTGAAACCAATAGTTTGCGGAAATGACAGCTGGAAGTGTTGGGGTCTCCGCCGGCTGGATGCTGCCGCAGAGATCACCGGTGTCACCCACCCATAACTTAATGGAGTTTGGCGTTTCTGTCAACGGCTTGTTTTTACAGGCGTCGCTGCTCACGCTGTCGGCCACAAGAGTAACTTTGTCAAACGTACCTCCGTTCATCAGTGATGGATTTTTGATCAAGGATCTGTCTCGACATGACGAGGTGATGTCACCCATTGAAAGAGTCCCATCAGGGTGTAAGTCACCACTATTGAAACATGTCGTCTCTCACAGGAGACAACTTTTCACATCATTAAATCGACGTGACAAGGAACTTAATTTGTGCTTTCATGTGAGAATAGATGAGTTTGATTACATCTTGTTTGCAACATCCTCAAACATCTATATCTATATGTTAGCCCACCCTTCAAGTATCACCATCAGCTGCCACTGACAAGGGGGTATCAGGTTTTACAGATCAGGAAGTCTTAAACCAACATCCAGCGCTTTGAAATAATGATCCGTCGCAGAGCCTCTGAGTCGACATTTGAAAGACAACACAACACGAAGCTTTTGCTGAAGACTTGGCCTCTTTCTGTCAATGAGGCGAAGGCGGAAGCTGTGGGCTGTCATAAAGAAATCACACAGGGAGGGAAAGTGCCGTGTGCTTTATGTGGGAGCAAAGGGTTTTATTAAAGGTTGGGAAATTGCTTCAGCTGTGAGGTGAAATCATATTTAACCTACATAAAACTAGCCTTTTTGTCCCCACCCTCACATTTTGAGCATTCCAGTTAGTTTTTAGAGATATGACATAATGAGTGTTTTTTAGACTTTTTTTTAACCCTTTTGATTTTGAATGTTTACACTGCTTTTTTTTTTTTTACAGGAATAATCACTTGTACTGTACAGTCTTAAAACATACGTTCATGTCAACAATTGTGTCAAAAACCAACACAATTTGCTGGATGAAGAGCGAAATTCAGATGGGGGTCTGGAAGTGGATTTCCTCCACTGGAGAAACCAAAACCGGAGCAAAATGTATCACAGCGATTACACTAATAGCCAAAATAACGTTCATCTTTCTCTCTTTTATAATGGTTGGAGCTTTAGTACAGGACACAGACTTTAGGCGTTTTGAAACTGGATTTACTTCCTGCCCTCCATCTGCATTGGGTGACGTCGGTGCCACGTCATCTGAAACCCAGCAATGACGCGTCTTTGTAAAGAGGGAACAAATTTCCTGGGCGAATAATTCATTAGTTTTTGTGTGAATGTTATTTAGCACAATATTTGTGTTCGTTTACACATTTGCAGTGTTAAATCATTTTAATACAGTAATAAAACTATAAAGGAAAAAACAACAAATGAAGCGCCGAATGAAGTGACAGAATTGTAGAAAACAATTCTACACAGAATACATGTGTATTTTGGGTAGAAAACAACAAAAATGTGTGTTCTTACTGATAGCACAGCAAACGTCTTGGCAAAGACAACTGGTTTGTTGTTCTGAGCTGTGTATTCTGAGTTCTCTGTTAGACACCGTGTTTTTCTAAAACTATTGCTTTTCTTTCCTCCAGCAGAGATGAGTAGTTTTACAAACACATCCTCAGGCGCACGCTGCCTCCTCGGCGTAATGTTTTCCACTGCTGACTTTATTTTCACTTCTGTTTCATACCGACTTGTCCGCTGACCGCGTTAAAGTCAAAGCCTGCCTTTTCTTTGTGAAATGTCTTTTCAGAGGTTTTGTATTCAGAGACACGGAGATGTGCACAGAATGAGGACACTTTGTTTGTTGCTTGTCTTTTAATTGGACAAATAATTACTGAATGTTTATTTGAACAACTCTGAATAGTGAAGTGACATACATCAAATATAGGGTTAGGATATTTGTGTTTTGGTTTTCTTTTGCGTTCATCTGCCTGTGTTTATTGTTAGTGTATTTGGTGACAGGCATTACCAAATGAGTTCATTCCTTTGCGCTTAGTTTCTTTGTTTACTCTCTTCTTATTGTATTTGTGCTTTTGGATTTATGCATCTAATCCGTATTTTTCCTTTCCATCGTTTTTTCTGTTCCTTTGCGTTAGCTGGTCTCTCTCCTTCTGTTCTCCTGCTCTCAGTCTGTTCCACATCTCCTCTGATTAGCTCCTCTGTCACTTTCCACCCCAGTGTTTAAGCTGTTTTCTTCTGTTACTCTGCCCACCAGAACCTGCTCACTGCTGCTCCTCTATGATTACCTTGTCGTTCAGCATTAAACAATCGTGTTGCCACAGTCTGTCTCTGAACTTGGAAACAAACTGATGAAAAGACCTTTTTAAAGTTTTCCTTAAAATGCAGTTAAGGAAATCAGCTTCATTTGAGGACTAAATTAAGCCACACACCTTTTTTCTCATCACTTAAAGCGAATACAACCAAACGTTACATCAGGTAACAACTACAAACGCAGGATGTTTGTGAAGGATATTTGCTACGTTTCAACCTCAGACATTTAATTTTATGCTCCTGACTGTTGAAGAGAGTCGACGCCAAATGTGTGTATCAAATGTACGGAAAATACTCTGCAGGTGGAAAACGTTCAGAACAACTGCCTGGGTTTGGTTGTCTAAGTAAATGTAATTAAAGAAACGAGATTCAGGTCCTGATGCCGCTGAGATGCTAAGGGGAGACTTGAAACAGGCTGTAAATCCCTTCAGAGTGGAGCAAGCTTTCTTCAGACTGCTGTCAGACTCCGACAGATGGCTACAAGTAGCTTCTCACTGAAGTTATTTCAGTAAAAGGGGGTAACACTGACAAATACATCGGGGGGTTGGGGGGCATCCTAGTCTTCGAGATAAACAAGTCTTTGCATGTAGGACATCTTGTGACCTGGTCCCTTTGTGGATGAAGATACAGAACGGTTTTTTGCTCATAGTTGCCTTCGAAGACGTGGAAATCTATAGTTAAATCTCCAAACGCAAATCTGGAATCTATAGCTCTTTTATTAATACTAACAAATTTGAAACAGAGAGTACTGTAGATGTTGTTTTTCAGGAATGGTAAATCAACTAAATAAATAGATTGCATAGATGAATCATAAAACAGTCATAAAATGCAGATCTTGTTTTAGCTAAAGCACATTTCCTTCATTAGAGTTACTTAGCCAGCCCAACATCCACTGGTCACATCAGCTGCATTTACTATGGTTCTGCACACGGTTGCATCGCTCATATAAGTAGTGATGCAAGCTTCGCACTGGGCTTCGGCCGATATTATAAAAGCGTCCGCTCTTTGTGGACACGTATCAGATTTCAGCCCGAAATCCTTAAATTAGCCGTCGGTTTGCAATTCTTGTGCAAATTTAATCGCCGTTGCGGGTGGAATACATTGCGAGATCTGAATACTGGCTTCACATATAAATAAAGCGGAGAGAGGAGTTCACGGGTTGGCGATAGGAATCAGCCCACAGTACGCCGGGTAATTGACTGTCAGAACTTGGCAGGTCCCTACGAAGCCGCGCTGCTTTTGTCCTCCACGTTGACGTCGCTCACGCCGTGGACCTGTGTGAGCTGCCGGCAGTCCAGAGAAGCCAGTAATTTCCTCGGCCCGGGAAGCGTGGGGACGAAGTGCTCCGTGATGGAGACGGAGGCATGTCCGCCGATATCTCTGCAGGGAGAACAGGAAATGACAGTAGCAGACACAAAAGGGGCAAGAGACACCAGGTCATTAAAAGAAAAAACACCTCAGAACTGATATTAAGTTTATGTTTCTCCTGACTCACCCATAGGGAATCTTTTTCCCATGTAGGAGGCCTGTTCCTTCCAGGTGAAAAATCACTGCTTTCAGCACCACAGGTAGAGGATTTGTGAAAGAAATCTCCACTTTCATCTTTTGCCCCACCACCGCCTTCCCTACCGGCTGCATGACGGTGAAACAGAAAACACAACAAAATCAGAGCTGGAACTCCATCTCCTGCTGCTCTGGCATCATTTCCTGGCTTTCTGTGGAGTTTTTTGTTGTTGTTGTTGTTGTTTTTTACCTTTATGACAATGTCTGGGGTCCTGAGTCGGAAGCCGAACTGGGTCGCCAGGACTTGCTGTGTTTCTCTAACCCTGGCAGAAAGTGTTAGCATCAGGGCAGCGTGATCTACTAGCTGGTTCTTGTACACGTCGTACGGCAATTCCCAAGTCAATTCGTTCACTGTATGCAAAAAATAAAATAGGGCAGATATTAGAGAATGTTTAGGTTGGCAGGCGTCAGCGTCTCAAGATGGTGGAATTAGTTGTTGTTGGACGAGGAAGTTTCAATGATTTATTCCATCAGTTCTGTTTGTGTAGAGCTGGAGACAGACGGTGGTTTTAACTTTTTGCTGCCTTGTAGAGATATTCAAACATCTTAAACGTTCTTTTGCAACACGTATATACAACTCTCTCTCTATATATATACATATATAGAGAGAGAGATATATATGTACATATATATATCTCTATATATATATGTATATCCTCTTTGACTCATACTCTGCAGAAACACTTTTGCTTCAATTCCACGTGTCTGTACCAGGTTTGTCTTAGAGCTGTGGTATCTAACTTTTATTAAAAATTATGTTTTCTACACTGTGTTGTGACAGGAAATTCAAACAAGCTCCTTTGCCTTTTCCTAGTGTACGTTGATAAAATTGCACAGGTAGATTTATGAAGACAATTCCTTACTTTGAGGATATCAGGATGCCGAATACAAATGCTGATTACACTTTTCAGATTCTTATTTTACAACATAACATATTACGGTCTTTCTTCAACTTCTACTTGTGTCGGGATATTGTATATACAAACAAAT
Source organism: Micropoecilia bifurca (assembly GCA_903067075.1). Lineage (NCBI taxonomy): Eukaryota > Metazoa > Chordata > Actinopteri > Cyprinodontiformes > Poeciliidae > Micropoecilia > Micropoecilia bifurca. The sequence goes on along the minus strand of CAEGAF010091548.1, from coordinate 15,855 downwards.
GAAATGAAATAAGTTCAAGTTTTTGGTTGCAATGTGCAAAAATATGAAAAAGTTCAAAGAATACTTTAGTGAGGCCGTTTGCGAGGAGCCCCAGCTGCTCACCCTCATTGGGCAGAATCTCCTCGTCCACTGTGTCCTTCTTCACCGTGTCCTTGTGGACTCCGGTGTAGTACATGACGGCCAGCTGGCTGTGCAACGTAACGGTGCGCGGCTCCGAGCTGACGTTCTTCAGCCTGATGGTCAGCTCTGCATTCTCCCCCATTCTGGGACCGTCGCCCTCCATCGTCACGTCTAAAGAGACGTCCTCCGCTGTTGGAGACGAGTAGGCGGCTGCTTTGGAGCCATAGCTACAGGCGGTTTCCACGGCAATACGTTCCTCCTCTGAGCCTGATGAAAAAAAATAAAACAAACATTTTGAGCAAATTCAAAATAAACTGATTATATACCGTGACAGCTTTGGAAGTTGCTGGAGTTATTACATAAGATTGTGTCATAATTTATTTGGTTTTACCTTCTGGGTGTTTGTAAAGGTGTGTGATGTCCTGGCGTTCGTCTGAGCCCACGGCCTTGGTGCTGATGGAGTGACCCACAGTGTTCTTCTCACTGTAGATTTGTTTGAAGCTGCCATCTTTGTTCTTCTGCCAGTATATTTTATCACTATTCACCTGGAAGAGGCATGGGACCAGGTCAGTCTTTCAGTCATTTCTAAAATATTACAAGACAAAATTCCTCTGCTGACTGCGAATCCGACAAACCTCAGCGAAGACAAAGGCGCAGTCGTGTTTGAGGTAGACCTGACCGTTGCGGATCGCGCTGAGGGAAGCCGGGCCGCAGCGAAATATGCCCTGGCTGGTTTCCTGCGGCGTGGCGTCGACGGTTTGCCAGCCTCCGTTGCCAGGAGGCAAGTCTGGACGAGACATCCAGCAATCGGTCCAAACGTGGAAGTTCCTACCGAAGAAAGAAACAGGAAATGGTCTAAACTTAGAGGCTTTTGTTGTTTTCTTGACCCCGTGTATGTCATGAACTCTGGTGTACCAGATAGAATCTGCATTAAGGTGTTCTATCGGCTCCATTTCCTCGTCCAGATAGATGTCAGTCGTCAAGGAGACGTCGGTATCGTGCGCAGAGTTAAAGTTGGTCACCGTTCGAGCAGGAATGCCTAGACAACGTAAGACTGAAACGGCACACCGACGGTTAGCGTCTATTCAAGACGGTCTAGTTGGAACATCAAACCAAAGACGCATCAGCTGACCTGTAGTGAAGACGCCACCAAAGACCCAGCACTGGCCGTACCTAACGGGCTTTCCCCTGCTTTCATAGTACCTCTTCAGGATCTCCACACTTCCACTCCACAGGGTGGGGGAGGTTCCCTGTGAATAATCTCCTGACCAGTTTCCTTCCAAAACACCGAGGTCGTCGGGAGAGTTTACCTAGAAATCGAGACATAATTATGATTTATTACCATGCGGTGCAGGTTGCGCCCAAACCATCACGCTTCTTTGAGAACTTTATTTACACAGTGCCGTTTTCTTTACAGGAGAAACCTGAAGTGAGCGCAGCTCCCTATTGATGTCTTTGAAAACGCTCCATTTTGGGAGTGAAAGAAAGATGTACACAAGGTTTTTCTTCAGAGATAAACCTTTGATATTTTTTGATGAAAAAAGAAAGATGAGAGCTGGCTGACTGCTGTTTCACTTTTACGTACACACAGAAAGCCTTTGTGGGGATCCATTACTGATAATGCCTGCCTTTCCAATGCCTCTAAACATGACTGTGATATGCAATTTGCTTTAAGCGTAATATAAACTGAAATCCCCAAAACCAAAAGATTAAATGGAGTTTTGTTGTTTTTAGGTGATTTTTCAACTCCAACAAAGCGGCAGATTGATAAAACTTCTACTAAATGCGTTCGTTCACTTCTAATTTTTAATTCAGACTATTCTACAGGTTAGCAACTAAAATAACAGCTCAGATGTCTGCAATTTACATCCGCTGACCAGCACAAACACAGAGTTAGTGTAAAACCAGAAAGTGGAAGTACGGAAACATTTTTGCAAGGAGCCCCAGAAATGACATTTTCCAACATCATCAAGAGACGGGTAGACAAACAAAACCTAGGAATTCAGACAAAATGCAAGCATTGATTGTGCAAGAATGGACTGCTATCAATCAGGATTTGGTCCAGAAGTTGATTGAGAGCAAGTTATGGAGAATTGCAGAGGTCCTGAAGAAGAGGGGTCAACACTGCAAATATTGACTTACTGCATTAACTCATTTTAACTGTCAGTGAAAGCTTTTGTTATTCATAATATGATTGCAATTGTATTTCTGTATGTAAAACATCTGACATACACGCATGAAAACCAGAGGGCAGCAGATCATGTGAAAATATAATATTTGTGTCATTCTCAAATCATTTGGCCATGACTGTACATTTTTACATAAATATGATGTTGCACACCAACAGGCTGAGCTTCTTGATCAAAGTAAACATTCTGAAAATTAATATGTATGTCATAAAAAAAAATTAAGAGTTTTCACATGAAAATCTGTTTTAAAGAAGCTAAAATGTGGATTTGGCATAAAACTGGAACAACAGCATTTTAAACCCCGATACGTAAATCTGAAACATAGCAAATTAAGAAAATTAACAGAAACTGAGCAAATCAATCCCTTATGGAGGGGCTGAAGAGAGACTTTTATCGTTCTATAATCTAAAGTTAAATTGTAGAGTAGCACATTTAACCTTAAAGTATTCAGATCATTGGGAGAAACGTATCTACACAGGAGACAAGGCTGCAAAAAAAAAAAAAAAATTCCAGGCTTGGATCTCTCAGCCTTCAGGCAACCTCGCTTTAAAAGGAGACAGGATTCTGAAGTGGAAATCACTCCTCAGGCTCAGAAACACTTCTAGAAGCCGGGGGCAGAGAATCTCACTGTTATTTTCAACCGCATGTTAAATCTCTGCCCTGCAAAGAACAAAAACTGGCAAAAAAAAAACACCCCTCACATATACACCGTTTCTATATTGTTTCTGATTTAAGTCGACGACGTTGTGACGTTGAACGGCCTCCTCTCTGTGCAGTAAAGAGAAGATTTTGTAATTCTTCACCCAATTCTTCAATGAGGGCCTTCACACAATGAGCCAAAGCTTAAATACATATTTAGAAAGAATTTTCCGCTTTATAGCAACAGATTTATTTTTGCATAAAACAGTAATGGTTGCTGGTTTGGTTGGAAGATAAAGGAGGGAACAGGGGATCGGCTCCTTCCTCACCATGGCTGAGATTATCCGCGTCACATTAACTGGGTCCCCCCAACCGGAGTTTGGGGTCCGACTCTGATCCAACAGGAAGAGGCACGCGGCGAGGATCCCGTTGTTAAACTGGGAGAAGCAGAGCAGAGCAGAAGTTAGTTTTGATGGATTCCGCTCGACACGGATGCTGCGTCGTCTTCCACACCTGGCCGTAGTCCCACGTTCTCTCTCCGATCTGAAGATCTGTGCCATAGTAGATCCGTCCAACGTCGTTGAGGACGAACTCCTGCCTCTCCTCCTCTGAGTCCAGGAAGACGGAGTCATCTGGGAGAGCGAGTGGGGACAGTCGTCCAAAAACCGACGTTAAAATAAAAACCACCAAAAGCCATTTTAGTTTTTATTTGGCCAGGAAGTAGCAAATATGGCAACAACTCCCTCCAACCACGTTGCCTCGCGTCCGGGCAGATTAAAGCGTCATCTTTTTCATGTTCAATCTGAAGGCGCCGCATTTTACGCTCCAGTTCGACTGGGAGCTTTTGTTTGAATTATTGCCGAGCAGATGTCCTAATCATGCATAAATAAAAAACATCTCCTCCTACATGTTTGTTCAGAGATGTAGTGCTGTGACTGAGATGACATGAAAAGCTTTTAATACGCGAGGCACAAAACAGATGTTATTTTTGCATAAGTTTTTTATTATTATTATTTATTGACAAATGAAAATTTATATCCAACAAATGAGTTTTATTGGGATTTTATGTAGTAGACCAACAGAAAGTAGTCTGAACTTGTGAAGTGGAAGGAAGAGAATTCATGGTTCTGAAGTGGATTAAGGTCTAGACTTTGACTGGGCCACTCAAAACACACAAATGTGTATTGTTTTCATCCATTTGATTTTTACCTCTGGATAAATGTTAAAGGTGAGCTAAAATGTTCTCTCAAAATGTCAGCATGTATTTTACTCTTTCAATTTTTCGCTGTAAGAAAAGCATCCCAGCTGCATGATGCTGCCACCACTATGTTTCATATTGTGTTCATCTTAATCCACAGTCCTGACTTTTGTCTCTACAGTAGTTTTTTGGCATAACACTGAAAAGTGACATTTTGGTCCTATATCTAATACGTAAAAGAACAGCTACTTTTATAATACGGCCGTCAACGACAACGCATTTAACGCATAAATATCACATTATGCAGATTAATTGCATTACATATCTTGAGCTAAAAGCCTCTCTCCTGCTGAGGGTTCACTAGGTCACAGTCACGGTCTTATACTGCGGTCAGAAACGTGAGTGAAGAGATGAGAGAGGAGAGTCAAACTGGTGAGCCCTGCAGCAAATTTAGCTTTTAAAAAAGACACAGTGGTGGAAATTTGCATAAAACCAAGGTAGCATGTAGCCACAGATTATTGTCGACATTTCAAAATTAATGTTTAAAACAAAATGACTTCTTTTAAAAACTTCCTTAATATAAACACTGAGTCTTTACTATGAAATCTTTTCTTGAACCTTTTTTTGAAAATGTTAGATTTTAAGCTTAAAAAGTTACAGCATAGTGATTAATTGTGATTAATCACAGCCCTGGAGTTTGATTAGTCAGATTAAACGTTTTAATCTGAACTAAAGTAAGCATGATGCTGATGTCACGACTTCTAGGGAACTTCCTAAAGCAGTCAGATCATTAAGAATGGTTAAAGTCAAGGAGAATGAATACAAGAGAGTTTTTAAAATGTTCTGAGAGTCATGCTGATATGGTTAGTTTATCACAAAGTCTATTAGTGGTACATGGACTGAACCTGGAGGGTTTGGGGTCACTTCATCCACCGTCAGTCATAGATTACCTTCACACCAGGGGTTGAACAGCATGTAGATGTCGTTGGCGGGGTCGTGTCTGGAGGTGGCCGGGCCGTTGGCGCAGCTCGTTTCCACGGTGAGCTGGTACCTGCCCACGACAGCTGTGGGAGGCGAATTCACAGACAGCTTCAACCTCCTGTCGTCCCGCTGGACGACGGCGGCCTCCCAGCGACCGTCCTCCAGGTCCTCCACCACAGGGACTATGACGTGGGTCCCGTTCGACACTGCAGGGAGGGGACCTGAAAACGCACGCGCATGTGAATGGTGTGAGGCACCGAGTGACATGTTGGAACAGAATCTGAGCTTTTGTTTGGCTCAGGAAGGTTTTGCCTTTTCTTTTTCAGCTCAACTGAAGCCACACCTGAATACCTGCTGGGTTTGAATAAACAGAAACCAAACGGGCAGGAAACAGTGCACAATCTGGAATACTCACACACACACACACACCTACACACACACCTGATGAGACAGTTTTACCTCAGAGCTGCTCTGCCAAAGTGCACAGAAGACATTAATTTTCTCCGTGTTAGTGTCACTGGAGATTATTGATCTGTTAAAGCTAATTCCTCTCTTCCTTCTCTGACATTAAATTCTGTAATGCTGCATTGACAGCTGATAGAAACTTAGTGTTTCTTCCTCTTCTCTAACAAATCCCCTCACAGGTTGTGGCTGCAGGGTGTGAAAAAGCTGCAGCTTCCTGTGATTTCCATCCCGTTTCCCCCCTGAGAACCGGTGTGGCCTCGTCTTAACTTTCTGTTCTCAAATACCAAAACATAACCAGTCACGCCACATTTCTCCTCGGCTCCGGTCGTGACCAGACGGGCGACCGATCGGATATCAGGAATCGGGAGACTGCTCGCAGTGGCACGAATAAAGAAAACAAAGGGAGAATCAACTGTGTCTGAAAACACATCGGGCTGCCGACTCGCATCGAAGCAGCAGCTGGCTGTGCACCGCCAGGCTCGGCACCAAAGATGGGCTCTCTGGTGGGAAAATCTTTAAAACGGACACCGGATACTGTAGAGAAGCAAGCCGCTCGATGCCACGGCTCAGTCTGTGTGATCTGAATACGCAGAATATGAAAGGTCAGAGTTTCCCTGCAGCATCTGAACAGGGCTCTGAAATCCAAAAGTATTCAGTGCCCCAGGAAAAACTTGCACACCCCCTTGAACTTTAGTGTGACTTCTGAACCGCACAAAATATTTCCTTATCTGGATTTTCATTTAAATTTTTCTTGGTTTAAAAAAAAGAAAGTAGAAAGGAAGCTATGTTCTTCTGTTTTGCAATAATCATAAATTATGATATGTGATTGACAAACACGTGTTATGTTTATTTTTTTGTTTATATTACCGTCGGTTTACCCAATTTTATTTGCAAAAAAATAAAATTGTCAAGGTTAAAAATGGACAAGGTGTTGAAACAAGAAAATTGAAAATGCTTTGAAGATGAGAGGAAAATGTGATTTCAAGTCTGTGCACTTCGGTTTGTGGAGGGATTTAGACGATGAAATGTGTGAAAAGTAAAAACATTGCCCATTTAAAGAGAAAAATATAACAAGAACATAAATGTGTGTAAAATTGAAAGAAAGGGAGGCAGGGTGGGTATTGAGCGGCATACACATGGGCATGATTGACAGCGCTAAGACCCTCCTCTTGGCCCCGATTGGTTGTTTCTAGCTGGCACTGAGGGACGGCAGAGGTGTTCACGTTTTTCACGGCTCATCTGTCTCATATTATCCTGTCACAACATAATGACAATTTCAACAAAAACGTAAAAAATATATTTTTATAAAAGTTACTGCAGCTTTAAGCTCTGATCTATAGATGATACAGCAGATTTGTTGGTGCATTGATGTACATTTACATATCTATATGTATATGTGCATGTATGTGTTATTATGTATGTGTTGAATTTGTAGTTTGATTTAAAGCTTTCATGAAGACTTGGAACAGAACCGGAGAAGCCTCTTCAATCACCTTTTGGTTTTGTTTTACAAAATATGTTGCTGGAAATTTTGCTGCTAATGTTTTTTTTCTCCAATGTGGAAAAAAGAAGGTTAAAATACCACAGAGCTTCTCAGTAAACCAGGTGCTGCATGGTTAACATCTCAAAGTGTTGATGGGAATGTGCCATCAGACCGTTCCTCCTGACATTCAGCAGTGCTTTCCCGATAGCAGCTGAAGGCTACAGACGATTACTTATCCCATTTATCGAGCAAAACTGTAAATAAACTACAGCCAGTAAGCTTTTTTCGCGCACACACACACATGCACACATCTCTAAAGCCCAAATGTCAGCTTTGCATACAGCTATACCTCATATCTTCACTTCCCGTCTCATAATCCACTGACGCCACCATCGAAAGATTCAGAGCCGCGTTTATCTTCCCCAGGGCTGGTGGGCCCATTTTGTCCATGGCAATTTGTTTAAGACTCTGTAAGAGTGCAATCGCAGCTCTCGTTCTCTCTCTCGCTGTTTCTCTTTCTCTCTCTTTTTCTTGTTTAAACCATGTCAGATATTAAGTGAAATTTAGAGCCACTCTGAGCTGTTAGTTGGAGTTTTCAGGCCTCTGAAAGCAGAACAGAACCAGGCAGAACATTTAGCTGTCAGAGGCTTTCACCTGGGTTTTTACAAATAACTGTTTGTTTTCGACTTGGCCTGCGATCTGCCTTCCTGCAGGGCGGCTTGTTTTCCAGAGTTGAAAGTGCTTGGAGTGAGAATGGTCCGCAGCGGGTACAAGCAGTTCTGGTTGAACAAAAATCCGGTTGAATGAATAGATTTTTTCCCCCCTTTTTTTTCTTTAATCACTTAATGTGGTCGATTTTGTACAAAGCAGTCCTGCACTTAGCTAATTGGGATGACATTATGTTCAATTTTTTTTTTTTAAATTTCATTCACTGGATAAATATGAATAGTTTATGCAACAACTAGAAGAATCAAGAATGAAAAGAAGCAGAAATATATAAACTTATAACAGCTGCTGTCCTGTATTCACAAAAAGAGAATATTAGCTGTTCGATTCAGAAAACGATTACCGGTACATCAAATACACAACAAAACATAGGCTTAGTCAATGTCATACCACTCCATCATAACGAGTTTCACATTTCATTTAAATGCGGAAAGAGATATAAATTTCACTGTCAGTGTTGTTCCATAAACAGACACCTTGAACTGAGATGCATCTTTACATTTTTTTTTTAAATTCACTTCCTTTTAAGTGAAAACCCAAGGATTAAAATAATCTACTAGTATATGTTGAACAGGCTGCATTTTTCTAAGTAAACTTGTACTTTTATATTAAACCTTTTAATATATATTTTTATATACCTTGCATGTGTAAACATTTATATTTCCAAAGTACACTTTCAAATTCTACCACAAATATACAGATATACATATATACCCAGTGCTATTCTGAATTTGTACTGTAAGTAGCATTTTCAGATAGACTTATATTTTTTTAAACCTTAGTGTTTAGTTGTTTGTTTTTCTGTTATCTCACACGTACTGTATATATGTCTGCTTATGACACACTTCATGACATGCTGCTAGCAACTGCAGGTTCTCAGCAATATGTCAGAACTCCTGTAATAAAATAGCAACCTCTCATTTAAAAAAACTTCAGCAAATAACAACTAAGGGCTAAATAATTGTGTAATCATGTCAGAGGGAAAATGTGATGCATGATCTGTCCACTAAACTGAGCAGCACAGCTGTTTCTGCAGTAATAAACACATTCAATAAGTGAAAATGTTATGGGAACGTCAAGAAGTTTATCACATTATGTAGATTAATTACACAGAGCTGAAGGTTTGAAAGCTTTTATTTCTGTAATTATGGTGATTTTTGAAATACTGCTAATAAAAACATGACAATTTAAATTAGAATATCACACCAAACCAATTTCTAAAAACAGCAATGTGGGCTTGATGAGTAAAGTATGTTTAATTCCTGGTTAGAAGCTGGCATTTCCAAATACTTTTTAAATATTTTCAGATACTTTAAACCTGACAAACGAGAATTCTAGCTTATTGTGATAAACTTTGTAATTACTTACAGTCACGCACACCAGAATGGACGAATGGCTCGTTACCAGATTTTTGTAGAATTATGACCTTATGTTTGGTTTGGACAATTTATTTTACTCATTTCACTTCTTCTACTTGATAATCCATAATTTAAAAACATCTCCTTGTGTTTACTCGTGTTTTCTTTGTCTCATAGTTTTACTTAAAAAATGTTTTCCACGATTACCCAAACACCAGCCCAGATTGACGAGAAAACCAGCATCAGCGTGTTTGTTAAAACTCAACGCACAGCGATTAGCAGAACAGGCATGTTGGCTCCAGGCGGAGAAAAAAGGATAATGTTTTATTTTTGCCTTTTCAAAGCAAAGGATGACCACACACACATTCACATGAGTCAGTTGGTTAAACCCAGCTTCCCAAATACGTAGGAGCTTAATTTTTTTAAACACATTATACAGGTAAGAAAGCATAAGCGCCATAAAATTGGTCGTAGGTGAGTTCACCGGATTGGAACAAAAATAGATGGAATCTGAAGGAGGGGAAGATGAGAGAGAGATGAAAGCTACTGATGGGAAAAAGAAGTGAGAGGCAGAAGACTAGATAGACAACAGGCAGGAAGAAATAACTTCACTAAATTAAATCTGACTGGCCGTACAGATCAGCTAATTGCGTGAAGTGCTTTGGGGAAGAAAAAAAATATTTGTTTTTCAAAAGCATAACCAAAAATATCTTTATCAGCAGTTTTTATCGGGTTTGTTTATCGCCGGATTCATTGACATTTTTTCCTCCAGTGTAAATCCACAAAACAATAATGTCATTTCCTATAAATAAAGAATTCAACTGGGGAAGCAGGAGGCGTCCGAGGAATGAGGAGCTGAATGAGGGACGGATGAGAGCGAGAACTGACCAACAAGGACTTATATATATATATATATATATATATATACAAGTAAAATTGGCAAACAGGAAAATTTGAGGCTGTGTTATTTTATTATTTATTATTAGTCTTTATATTAGTTGGTCACATATTATTTACTAAACATGTCCTTAAAGGTACCTGTTTTTTTCTTTCTGCCTGACCAGGACAGAGGAGGACACTTCCTGAGTGATGTTGTCATAATTTATGTCTAAAAGAGCAAAATTTAACTGAATCATTTTAATACATTTCTTCCTTTTTTCTGAAAAACTAAACAAGAGAATGTTGCCATCTTTGGACAGATCTTTCCTTACAGTAAAAGACATGGTGTAATTACTCTGATCCAGCGTCCTGGCTGTAATTGAGGGCTCTATATCTGTCTGCAGTCAACACAAGGCTGAGGGAGGGTTAAAAAAAAACAACCCAAGCAGCTCGGTCTGCAACACCTGCTACTGGGAGCATTTCAAGGAGACATGCTGGGAAAACGGGGATTCTTGGGTCTGCAACACACCAAATAACTGTATCTTTAAAATGCAGGAGCATAGCAACAGAGCTGTTACCAATGGTAACCAAAAGTCCCTCTTCCTTCCTCTGCCTCTTCCGCTTTTATGTAAATCTACTGTATGTGGAAGAGTGTAGGTCCTTCTCCCTTTGTGCTGAAAACGTTCGATGTGCTGCAGGAATCGCGGCGACAAGCGTTTAATTCTCGCGCCGGTGTGTGAGAAGCCTTGTAAGTGGTGATGCAGCGTGTGTTGTCCAGCCATGTTTGTTGGTAGCGCCACGAATGCTAACAAGTTAATTAAAACTTTATGTGGTTTGGGACGATTAATTGTCATGGACTGATTAACATGATAGTCAACTGATTTAGTAATAGACTAATGCTAACAGGAGTATACAGAGGCTCAAACAAGGCCATAAACAACATGACTGATTTGTAATTAAGGCAAAATTGGTTTAATTTCAGAAAAAAATATAGATTATTATTCTAAAATTATATATAAAATCATAATTATTTACAGCCATTTAAAAAAAAAAAAAAAGTTGTTCCTTCTTACATATTGAAATCAAACTTTTCCTTTGGTGTTTTATTTATGATTTGGAGAGAAACAAAAAGTTTGTTTTACATTATATGGGAGTCATCCTGCCATAAATCTCTGAAGTTTCTACATCTGCCTGAACACACAGGTCAGGCTGCGGCTGGATTGAACGCTTTTCGACGTCGTTTTGTCAGATTAAGATCTCCTCTCGGCTATTCCCAGAAACCTTTTGACTTGTGAACATCCGTTTTGGTGAACGATAGCCTGCCCTCTGAAGGCATTGTGACTTTTCATCCCCGCAACCTACACGGCTCAAAACCAGGCCGATGATCGGATCATTACCATGGCAAACCTTAAACGTGGCGCTCAGCTTTAAGGGATTTGAATTGTTTTCTTCTTCTTCTTCTTCTCCAAAAGATGGGGTTTGTTTAATTAACCCTGGGATGAAATGACCTTTTGTGACCAACCGTCCTGCATTTATCTGTTTGAGATAATGATCCATAATCTTCCTTCTGAGCTCCTTAAGCAGCTCTCATCTGCCTTTGCTACGGTTTGTGTTCGGTGCGCCACGATGCCAGATGACCCAGCAGGATGTCTGTTCCTTTTAAATGTCCTGAATGACTGATGAAAAGCTCGACAGTACCTGTGATACTAATTAACGTTAAACACTTAGTCTGAAACGTGGCTGGAATACAAAGGCCGATGCATCCATCCTGTTTATTAGCCTGTCTTTGTAAAATAAACAAGGAGATGAAACTATGAAACATTAAAGACATGAAGGTAAACAAGTCTTTTTCTTTGAGCGTCGATTTGGCTTTTTTTTAGTGACGACATCAAACAAAGTCATCTAATTAAAAATGAAGAGTTGATATTGTCATTTTGAGTAAATACATATTTATTTTCATCATAAATTTCACTTATTCATTTGATGAAGTGCAGCTTACTCAGGCTTCCAGATAGAAACAATATTTAACACGAAACCGAAAAAGATTATTTATTTACAGAGAGCGGCATGATGCACATACTGATGTGTTTATCCATCTGACAGGGCCGGTCCAAGGTTAAGTGGGGGGCCTCGGGCTGAAGTTCATTACAGGGCCCCTCTTCGCGTAAACAACAACCCGAGCAATAACTGAAGTTTAATACAGATTTAATGGGATTTAGGAGAGGAGACAAACTTTATTTAAATGACGCAAGCAACTTAAACATATTGCATTAACTTGTCACAAAGAATGAAATTAAGTTTATCCAAGTAAATTTATTAGGTTGTCATGTTAAACAAATGTGAATAAAGTAAGTGTGACTAACTTTATTTATTTACTTGTGACAAATTAACATGTTTTTTTAAAGTGTTAATAAAAAAAAATTAAAGTGTTAATTTAAAAAAATTAACTCCAATACAAATAAAATATGAAACGCGCTTCATCCAATTGTTGAGGAGATTATTATTCTTTGAACTTTTACAAGGTAAATTTGGCAAATTCCTAAATTAAAAAAAGAAACAAGTTAAAATATTTTTAATTAATCTATGCTGAAATGTGAAATAAAATTTATTATTTAAGCCATGATAAGTCTAAAAAAAATTAGACCTATAGATCTGGTTGTTGTTCACTTATTATTTGGGCCGGCTCTGCGTCTGTCTCCACCGCAGTAAATTATGATTATCTTATATTCTGTTCTAAATAACTACATTAATTAGTAGGTTAATGACATTCAGCGTACAGCCAACCACAGGTTTTGGTTTACATCAAAGCACACTCTTGTTTTTGGGAAGAAGAATGAGAAAAATAATAAATCAATAATTGCAGCCGAGGGTGGTTCTACAAAATTATGACTCCCGGGGTGGAATATAAAAGCACTGTAGCACTTTTTCAATTTTTATTTGTGAAAAACGTGGAAAAACCATGGATCATTTCCCTTTGTTCTTTGTGTTGTTCTGTTGCATAAAATCCCAACAATCAATGCCGCTATTCGATGAATACGGTGACGTTTGGCGTTTTAATGTGACAAAAGTAACAAAAAAGAAAAGTTATATTAATACTTTTGTGCACTATTAGCAGAAAGCATCTCACATTGTTTATTATTTCCCACAATTAACTGCAAAAAACAAAAGCAATTCTTACTTCCTCATTTAGAAACAAGTTGTTTAGGACCTTCTTAAATCTGACATGGTTAGAAAATCACATCACAGATTTCTGAGCCACAAGAATCATTATGGGGAGGACAAATGTGTTTGCACCACTTCCTGCTTTGACTCTAAAACAGAGGAATTAACTGCGAAGCAATTGTAAGTGTATATTTTGTCCAAAAAAACAAAATCAACTTTGTGTCCATGAAAGTAATCAGCTGTTCAGTTTAATACCTTATTATTATTTTTCTGTTAATGTTTCATCGTTTTCTTTGTCTCAGATAAAACGCAAAACAGTCAAGTTTATTTACGCCTCAAATTAATCCACTTCCTGCCGCTGAGTGTGCGATCAGGCAAACATCTTTCATGTTTTGTATTATGACGATAGTAACATTTTTCTTATTCATGTTGGGGAGACGGCATTTCTTACACAATCGCCTCTTCTTGTCAACATTTAATTTGATTAATATATAAGTTGCTTTGCATCCATCCATGCTTTACGTTGTCCTCTGATTAAACCTGATGTTGCTCAGCTTGCTCCAGCAGTCCAGCTCCACACATCCTCATGGAAGGTTTTAAAGAATCCTCTTTATTCAAATAGTGCAAACACTTTAATGTGCTGCGGTTTGCTTTAACGCCACCCAGATTATTAACCAGTCATGAGATTCTTCCATTTATGTAAATATCTCCGCTTTAGAAGCCTGACTTTTTTTTGTGCAAATGATACTTGAGCTTCTTTCTAATCTGACCCTCCCCTGCCTGCTGTCAGCAGATACCTCAGCAGTGGCGTGTTGCTGTGCAGCGCCAGCCAAGTTTCACATATGGCTTTTGACGAGTCAAGTTTAAGGGTGGAGAATGTGGCTAATTAGCGAGCAGGAGGAGGGGGTTGTTTCTAACACGGATGTCATTTTTAGACAGTTTTCCTTTTGCAGGTATGATCACATATGGAGAGTATTTATGAACCTTGAGTAATTTCTTCTTGAATGTCTTTTTTATTTGGGATTTTGTGCGATTGACAAGCAGAAATACTAACAAATAAGTGGAAGTGGAGAATATTAGGATGCAGGGCCGTGCAGAGACCACTAAAGGGGCAGGTGCTCAAAAAAAGGGGCACATCCGCCTACTAGGACAGAATATTAAAGCCACTCAGCTTTCAGAGTTTAATAAACAATGATAAATTAAAAAATTGTGAGATATACAATCAAAGCTAGGGGAAATCTCTATACGGAGCATACAACTATGCATATGTAAGATATTTTATTAGTAATTTCTTTCTGCAGGTCTATTTTGTTATAGGAATGTATTGCAATATTCAAACACGCAATTTAGCAAGATATGTAAATCAGAGCTGATGGTCTAGCTCTGATTGACATATTTTGTCTTTACAGAATTACACTATTAAAAATATAAACAATGACACAATGCAACCTTTTAGTGTACTGTGAAAAGAGTTGCCTGTTTGCTGCAGTGGAGATGAAGACAAGAATTCAAGAATTCAAGAAAGCAGAGCTGCATCAAACAGCCCTGCTGGAACTGCAGAAAGGAAAAAGCAAAAGCAAAAATGTAATTGTTAATGCATGTCACCATGAGAAAAGCCTACTGAGTTTTGCTTAAAAAACTTTTTAAAACATTTAAATCATATGTTTGTCTCATGAAGTGATTTGTTTTTAAAAACAAACTTATTTGAGCATGTCAGAAATCTTTTCTTGATATTCTAAGTTCCTGTTTGACTCAAAGTTTTGCTTGTGATTCTCACATGACGTTGTGGGCAAAAGATTTCTCATGAGTGTAAATAAAAGTTTATGTTTGGCAAATAACTTTTTAAGTTCACAAGACAAAAATTAGTTATTTAATTTTTTAAAAAGTTTTTTAAAACAAAACCATTTTTTTAAAAAAAAGAAATAATTACAATTCCAAAGGTTTTGATTACTATTTTATTTTACTTAACTGAGGTTAGTTTTTTCCCCCATTGAACAATTGGGAAAAAAATTGAACTCCCTCTGACTACATGTCTCACAAGCAAAGCCTTAACACGCCTAGTTAACATGGTGTTGACTGACTACAGAGTATTTCTGAGTCAATTACAGGGGCGGAGCTATAGGGGGGACCGGGGATTGGTCAGGGGGCCCGGAAATTTGCCCCGCCCCCGGCCCGGCGCCGACTTGTTCCGCCACTGGTCAATTAGTTTAGCATTTTTGCCGAATTTTCACAAAATATCAGCCACAACGATGGACAGGGGAACCAACAAGTTCATGTCATCTTTTTTGGACGACATCAAGGTATTTTTTCCACGCGATGCCTCCAAGATTGTGCGCCTCACAGCTAAATGCTACTGGTCGTTGAGGAAAACAGCAGATCCTCACACCCTAAGCATAAATATAGCTGTGGACAAGATCACTGACGCCTATTGTTCTTGCGAGGCTGGGTAAGTCGGACATTCATGTTTTTGAGGGTGATTTTGAAATGGGTGATTTTTGTCGTTTGCAAATGTCCGAATGTGCCTCTGTCTGCTCTGATAGAACAGTGCAGAGCAGCAGGCTAGCACTCGGTACTCGGTGGCTAACACGATTAGCGTGGCTAACATGATTACAGTTTAGTAAAAAGCCTTTTCAGGTGAAATAAAATCTTTAATGT
>CAEGAF010091541.1:0-14255 GCA_903067075.1 Micropoecilia bifurca | reverse complement strand
TTTTAATCAGTTTTCAGTTAAATTAATTCAATCCAACTTTATAACAGTTACAAAATGTCACCAAAATCACTCTGTCCCTCTAAAATGTTCCAAAAAACAAAAAAAAAAAAATCGCAAAAGTGTATCGTTTGCTGAACATCATGATATATATTGCATCGTGGGCAGAATTTCGTGTATCGTGTATTGTATTGTGAGATTATTGTATCACTACTGCCCTATCTAAGACAAATGATAATATTGTCTCTGCTGACTGGAAATTGAGCTAATAGCATGTCATGACGGACATGAGTCATACAGCAACAGTCTTCAGTCAGAGGCTTCTCCAGAATCATTGCAATACTGACTGCTACTGGAGCTCCTTCTTTCAGTGTCACCATCTAATAACGATACATGAATAATATGAGTTATGACAACATTTAATTCCCGTTTATTGGAATAAACTTAATGTAATTGAAACAGGGAGGATGAACTTAGTTCTACACAAACACCGTTTCCCTCTTGGTTTGACAAATGATGACGATGTGAAATCAACTGTGTTTTTCGAGAACTGAGTTTATATTTGAATAATTTCAGAACCTTTTAAAAACCAAATAGTTGTTATATCCTGATGCCTAAAACTCTATAATTGACAGTGGAGGAACTTTCTTCTTATCAGGCTGCAGCGGTATTAAAAAGAAGAAATACTTCCATTTACTCAAACAATAAAGACTTTCCTAATAAATAATTCACCACATATTTGTAAGAAATCTTCAAACGAAGGTAGGAGCCGCCGTTCGGCTTCTAGATGATAACAGCAGAGGAAAGCCAGAGATTTGAAGGCTCCCAGAATGAGAAATCAGACATAAAAACCGACGTCTAGGGATGTATTTTAAACAACTATAACTTTCTCTTGCTCTGCTTTGCAATGACAATCGGTGGAAACACCAACAGTGAAATCTGAGATTGCTTTGACGTGTCGTAGCAACTGTTGCACCTTATTGGATGATTATCACAGTAACATCACCAAACTTTCTCAGACAGATTCCAGGGTTTGAAGTTGGACGTGTTTTGTCATCGCAACAGTTTTTCTGCATCCTCGTCCTGCACATATTGATTCGTCTTACATGCTTTGACCCATTAAAACTGCATCTGTGCATTTGCCTTAATATGGGCATGGAGGGCTGTCTTAATTAATAAGCAGGCATCCACCAAACTAATCTGCCTGTGTTGTGAAGGCTGTCCTTTCCATTAAGTGGGACTCACATTATCTCCTAATCAAATTAGTCACTTAATTGTGGCCCTCCCTTGATGGATCGCATGAAAAAAGGAACGGCGTGTTTGCTGGAGGGGGGTGATGTGCGTGAAGACGGAACACGGCTGCTTCATTACGATATGAAATTTTTTAATAACCAAAGCGTTCACTGTCATCGTCTGGCTTTGAACTTTGGCGCAGGGTGAAGTTGGATGTGACATTTTATGCGCTCTCAGCTGAGCGTGGAGCTGCCGTGTTAGGCTAAGTGCCTGGCCCAAGGCTCGACCAAACTGCCCAACAGGGGATTGACCCCTGTCATCCGCTGATCACTGGCTTCCTTAATCACTTCCACATCGTCTGTGAGGCCTGATCTCACTCCAGACCATCCGTCTCCCTTCAAGTCATGATGGAGGGAGAAACCTGCGTCCGAAACTCAGCACAGCACAGCTGTTGGTCCAGCACAAAGTTTAGTTTGTACCATTTTAAAGATATTAATAGATGTTTACAGAAATCATCAAAGGTCAACCAGCCACCCCAGAATTCACAGAATCAAACTAAATGTGGCGTCAATCAACTCTGCTGCTTTTGTGCAACATTTTTTTCTCTTTCTTCAGTTGTAAATTGTAAGATTTAAGAAACAAAAAAAGTTTCTACAGGTCACCAGAGACCAACTTGTCCTCCAGCTCCCCACATGAACAAAGTCAAACAAAAACATCAGCTGCACAAACCAGGAAAAACATTAGAAAAACTATTTAGTTTGATTTTGTTAATGTTGGGGTGAGGGCATGTTGACCTCTGATGACCTCTGGAAACCTTTCTGAAGAATATTTAAAAGTTGTAGCTGCAGAAACTAAAACTTTTGTTGCACAAATGTAGCACAGCTGCTTCGCACCACATTTAGTTTGATTTTGTTTGGGAGCCGATTGACCTTTGACCTCTTTATCTATTTATTATGGTGTTCAGAATGATTGGGCATTTTGAACCAGCCTCCCCACTTCTACAAAATGAAACACATTTCGAGTCAGTCAACTGTACTACAAAGAATTACTGAAATAAATTCATTATAATTTGGTTTTTTGTTAAAGAAGGGCAAAACGTTTATTTTTTATCCTAAAAATTATAACTGCAGAATTAAATTTTTCTTTTTGGAAATGTTGATTGACACCATTTTCTGTTTTATTTTGCACATATGCAGTGTGAGGTTGACCTTTGATTACCTCTGGAAGCAATTATTAATATCTTTGAAATGGTAGTGGCACAAACGTTTGACACTGATTTTAATAAATTTGAAGAAGGTGAAGGGCGACGTCCCTCAGCTGTCGCTGCTTTGTCGTTTGTCCTGTTTCTTCTCATCACAGGTCCAATGATCAATCAATCAATCAATCAGGTTTATTTTTATGGCACATTTCAGCAGCAAGGTAGTTTAAAGTGCTTTATATTATAAAACACAAAATTATAAAGTTATAAAAAAAACGATTGAACAAACAATACCACCGTTTATACACATCAAATATGTTAATGCGCTAGCGGAACAAGTCAGCGTCGGGCCGGGGGGGCGGGGCCAATCACCCAAACGAATCACTGGGCCCCAAACGATTCACTGGGCCCCAAACGATTCACTGGGCCCCAAACGAATCACTGGGCCCCTAACAAATCACCGGGCCCCTAACGAATCACCGGGCCCCTAACGAATCACTGGGCCCCTTACGTGCATCAACTGCGCTACTGGAAACTTTTGAGGGGGCGGGGGAACTGAAACTGAAACTGTTGAGCGGGGCGAAGGGGGTGGTAGTGCCACGTTTGTCTTGATTTTTACCCAAGAAGCATTTCGGCTAAACCGTGAGTGAAACAGTCACTGGGACTGACTATGATATATTCCATTGGGGAAGGTAACTTTAACATTAAATATACCTTTCTCAACAGGCGAGGGCGACTTTCTCTGTCTATAATCAGACATTTAAGCGACTTGTAACCATTCCTCCCTCCCTGGCACCTCCAGACCCCCATGGGCCCCCATTCGGTCCCCTTTTTATTATGGTTCAAAAGCAACTCAGTTTAATGACGGTGAGGTCAAAAACAAAACTTTACTCAAACAATAAACACTTTCCTAATAACTAACTCACCACATATTTGTAAGGAATCTTCAAAACAAAGGTAAGATACGTTGTTCTGCCAGCCAGACATAAAAGCCGACATCTTGGGTTTCGTTTCAACCAACTGAGGTAAGTAGGTAGTGGAGGCCTCAGGGCCCGGCGTCCTCCAGGGGAGGAGTCCTGACGAATGGATGGCTGCTTGGTCGTTTGTCCTCCTGATTGAGTTTTATCCCCTGCCCTTTCACTGCAGCCAGACAATAAACAGAACCACATCCAAGCGTGACAGGTTAACCTAACGGTAATAGAATACTCCTAATGGTGCGGCCCGAGCCAGAGTCCACGGTGTGCAGGGACGGCCCCAGTTCGATGGCGGTGGGAGTGCCGGGAGGGGCCGCGGCGGCGGCGGCTCACACTGTTGGTGTCAGGCGGGAGCAAGGACAAAGAAGGCAAGCTGATGGCTTAATGGGTGGTTTGATGGCTTCATAGAGTGAAATTGAACTTGTTGAGGGCAACCAAACAGATGAAACGGGCCAGACTGGGGCATTATACAGAGAGAGAAATTAGCTGCATGCTCGGCGCATGGCTGGCCTGGATATTTGCGCTTTATTGGAATCCTTGAGCTGTTTGAAGCTGGCATTGTCTCACCGAGTCTCTCCTTCACACAGAGAATGATTTATCTTGGATGCTGTGACACTGCGATGCCTATACAGCAAAGAAAATAAACACAATCAAACTGAGCAAACTGTCAAAAGAGATTTAGATGATGTTGTTATGACGCTGACATGAACGTGGCTGTTTTCTGGCAGATAATCCTCACAAAGAGAATCCTCCGGGCTACATGCACCCGCGCAGGCAACACTCCTGCCTGTTTGTTTCTGCAGCACCTCTCCCTGCAGTTTGTCATGTCTGACTGGGGCTTTAATTAGGCCTGCGAATTGAAGCGGCAGCAGCAGGCCTGGGAGCCCTCTGTCCACGGCTCAGCCGTCCTCCACGGCGTCTCCTCGGAGGACCTCTCTGCTCTGTGTGGTTAAGATAATAGAGGCTCGCTCAGAAGATGTTAATTGAGGGGAGATAAAGTGCAGTAGTGGCTGCAGGGATGCAGCATGTGGGAGTGGAGGGAGGCGGGAGGGAGGGTTACCTGATTAGAGGCTTAGGTGTTTGACTTGCAGCTCTCTGTTTGATGACGATAGATTTTTTAAAGTATGGAGGATGGAGCGAACAGGGGTGTGCATCAAAAAAAGCTGAAATCTAAGACCGTTATTAAAGTTTCCCCTGAGGCGTTTGTGTTCTGCTCATTTCTAGACCCAATAAGGTGAGACGATTTGATATACTTTCTCCTCTTAGCAGCTCACATTGGAATTTAAAAAGTTGGATTTCATGGAGCCTTTTAAAGGGCATTCAAGCATCCTTAAACTCATGTAGCTCAAATTAAGGCCTTAACCCCCCATAGTTCTAGACTCACACTCAGGAGCGCGGCAGATGTCATTTTTGGACAGTGGAGAAGCGATGAGGGTTTGCTGTCAGTACGCCTTTTCATGAAAACACTGAAGAAAAACAAACAACCCTCATGAAGGCGCACGCAGGGTCAGGGCAACCCCACTGGGACCGCGCACACGGTAAGACGTTCATTCACGGTCCACTCGGCCTTCTGTGGACTGTGGGAGGCTTAAAATGTCTTAAATTCATATTTTAACCAAGAAAGTTAACCTTTAATCTGTGAAGCACAAATCTTTATGATTGTCTTCACTGGATTATTTAGTCTCATATGTTCAATGCATATTTTTCTTGCAGCACTTTTCTGTCAGTCGAGACGATCGATGCTACCAGTAGCTCACTGCTAGCATACCCTTGCTAGTTAGCTAGCTTTTTTTCATCTATGATGAGAAAGTGCAAATTTATTGCCAGTTGGCTGGAAAAAGTTGGTACATTTCAGTCCTTGAATTTCTTTCATAGTGGTCTGAAAAAGGTCTTTAAAAGTCTTTAACTTAGAGCTTGTGAATCCCTGCTGCTGATCCGCTGTTGCTCTCCCTGCGATTAATGGAGGCACAATTGACTTTGGACATCAGGGCTGGAAACAGCTGAAGGGACAGAAGTTACAATATTGATGGCATTAAGTTTGGAGAAAAGAAAACTGAAAGAGAGGAAAGAGTCGACCCAGGAGAGGATCAATGGTTGAGGTTACGGCTAACTCACTGCTAATGTACACAAATCTATCGTTGGTCGGACAGAATTCGTACATTTCTGTTGTGATTTAGCTCTTAAATTCCGTCATAATGGTGTTAAAATGTTCTTAGTGAAATCTGCAGAAGCCCAGTTTTAGGGGCGAGAAAAGGGAAGCAAAATTGACTTTGGACATCAGGGTGAGAAAAACAGCTGAAGTGACAGAAGTTACATTATTAGTGGCATATGTCTGCAGTCCGGAAAAGCTGAAAGCGAGAGGAAACAGTCGCTCCGTCAACCCAGGAGGGGACGAACGGGTAAAAGGAGGCAAGGACAAGGAAAAAAATATCCCAAAACGGCGCCAGCAGCCTCAATAATTGCCTGAATGCCAGTGGGATTGCTTTCATTCAATCAGAGCATTCTCTCTCGCTGTACGCTGAAGGTGGAGATGGAGTTTTGGGAGGTTGGGCCGACCGACCGGCGCGGCGTGGGCGTGCGGGAGAGCCGGTAGTGCCCTCCCTCTCTGGGTAACGTACGGCTCCGAGGGCGATCGCGCCCCGGCAGCCGCCAAATCTCTGGCATCAGTGTGAGCAGCCGAGAGTCAGAAAAACTGCGTGTGTGTGTGTGTGTGTGTGTGTGTGTGTGTGTGTGTGTGTGTGTGTGTGTGTGTGTGTGTGTGTGTGTGTGTGAGAACAGAGTGAGGCGGCGATAAGGAGGTAGGTGGACCACAGATCCGACTTGTCACAAGTGACTGTGAGTCCAAGTGCGTCCCCGCATCTTTTTTCTGTTTTGAATTCCCCAAAAAGAGTCCCACCTCCCCGTTTTCCACACCAGCTCCCACTAACACACACATTGCTGGAGGATTCCTTTATTTCTTTATTTGGGCTCCTGTTGGTGCACGCATTAGATGCTCGGCTCCCTCCTCCTCCCTCTTCTTCTTCTCCTCCTCCTCCTTGTCCTGCTCTTCTCTCCTCCTCCTCTCCGCTCTCGCTTTGCCGCTCTCACAGCCTAGTTTTCTTTTTTTTCTCCCTCTTCAATCTTGTGCAGGTTGTATCTGACGGAGGAACCGGTGCCGCGCTCCCATCCTCGCGCTCCTCCAACAACAACAACAACACTGTGAGTATTCTCATGCTAATTCTTCTTCTCCAGCCTCCCCTTACATCCGTTTGTCTGTTTCTCCCCCTCGCTTTCTTTTTTTTTCCTCCTTTTTCATTTTTTGCCTCTTTTATGTTCTCATCCGACGCGCCAAACGCAGCGACGGCAGCGGCAGCAGCAGCAGCGGCAGCAGCGCGGGAAGGTAGAAGAAGTGTAGACAAAAAGAAACGAGAGAGAGCATGCACAGAAATGGAGAGACGAGGGGAGGGGAGGGACGGAGATGGTTGCTGCTGTCGCTGCGAGCAACGCGTTCTGCTTTCGGAGGTGTTTCTCCTGGAGGATGGTGGAATTGCTGGAGGGATGCAGGGGGCGGGTCTTGGTTTTGTGAGTAGATAGCTGTGTGAGAATGATAGGGGATGTTGTTGACAAGCATGGAGTGGCTCATCAGGCAGCCGGATTCACCTGCTCCTCCACGTTCACTAAACTTCTGATTCATTAATCCGCGCCTTCAATCCCGTCTCTCCTCGTTTCGCTGACTTTTCCACTTTGATGATGAAACGTAGACGGTGGTTTCAGTCACGTGTTCTTCTTTGAGCTTCCAGATGTAAACAGTAATGACTTCACTGTTTGTCTGTGTGTGTAAACATGAATCTCTCTTTCTATATATATATATATATATATAGATTCACAGTGTGTGTCTGTGTGTGAGGTCAGAAAGTCAGCGTCCATTCCTGCCTGCTCCCCTTTGATCAAAGAGCCTCATTTAGTCCGCCCACGGCAGTGTGTGAGCCATATGAGGAGTGGGTGTGCTTTATGTGTGGGGGTGAGATGGATAGGCCCGGCTCCCTGACTGCTACACCGTGGCTAATGGGCACTCGGGTCGGCAGGGGTGCAAGCACATCCGGTTGAGTCCCTTCTCCGTGTCCTTCACAAAAAATAAATAAATACATTTTGGAAATCTTTGCGAGAAGAAGAAGAAGAAGAAGAAGAAGAAGCAGCAGCAGCATATTGGGCCAACAAAACGCTCACAAACACACTTTGGCAGATTCATTTGGCAGAGTGAAAAGGATTGATCTGAGCATGGCAATTAGGCAAATTTCAGAACTAAGCATCTGGCGAGGCGAGAACGCTTCGCCTGGCAGAGGATTACCATTTTAGTTCCATTTTCAGCCCAGAATGTGTTATTTCACAGCACTCCAGCAGCACCGCAACAAAACCGCCACGTTGGGGAATCTTTCTCCGTCGCCTGTTCGTTTCCACGGCCTAATAAGTCCGAGTAGCGCTTTGATTAATGTCGATTAGGTTTAATGTGTGCGTCCTCCCTCCTTCGTGATGGCGAGTCGTCAGAGTAAAAATGCCGGCCTGTCGATGAGCTTGCTTTGGAAAGCAGGCTGATATAAATGAGAACCATTCCCCCAATTAGGGAAGATTAGGTTACCCTCCACCAATCTGAATCCTTAAATCCCTCCTGTTTTTACAGCTCTGTCTGGCAAATGTAATTCAGCCTTGAGACCTGGGCAGAATAGCAATAAAAGAAGGTAGAAAGTTTAGCAGTGAAGCCCAGGCAGTAAAAATATCCACTGGGAGAGGGAGAGCGAGAGAAAGCACATGATAATTGACACTGCACTGTGTTGCAGTTGGCTGTAATTAACTGTGTAACAGAGGTTGTCAGCTGGAAAGGGAGAAAGGCCCGACTATCTTAGTGCGTTTAACACACTTGAAAGTGCAACGTTTATCGTGTCTCTCCAGCTTTCAGCGAGGTGCGTTTCAGGTTAGCGTGGGCCTCTCGGTCGTATTCCTCCAGGTCTTTTTACTCCAGGGCCAGTCGGGCATTATCCGCTGCCTCCCTCTATCCTTTCGCACCACAGTTTGGAAAAAAAAAAAAATCAAAACCAGGAGCCATTGTTTCTGGGGCGAGCGGAAAAGGCTTATCATCTATTTTTAGTTTGCTTTTCCTCGTTGTTGCCTGGGCCACAATTCATGCTTATGTCTGGAGATTCGGTGCCATAAACTACGTTGCGCTTCGCAGCCAGGCGCTGGCTGGTGGTGACAACTCTCACCCACACATTAGTGATCTATGAGCCGTATAGCCGCAGACCCCCTGCTGCCTCGCCAGCCGCTTCCCGAAGCCGAGCAGGACCACAGCGGCGACGCGCTCCGTGTGTGATGGCACCCATATGTGCAGAGGGAGCACCTGCATTAAGAAAACGTGCCAACGCTTTTATTTCTCGTCACTTATCACAAGCCGCTACATGCTGCAGCGAGAAGAGGGGAGAAAAAAGCTCATAAAGATAAAAATCACATTTCACTAGAGGGTGCTTGTGTGACAGTGATATATGCTGTGAGGATCCTGGCACCTCATTGAGAAGAGAGTGAGTTCTGGGTGGGTAAATCAATTTGTGCAGAGGCCGTCGCTGCTAGTATTGGTTTCGTGATATGATCTTTGTTGTCCATTTTTAGAGGTCAGAGCGAGCAGGACGACAAGGGCAGCCGAACCCGACCGCTTTCTCTCTCGTTGTGTGCTGGTAAACGATCTCCTCCTGGAGGATTGTGGGTAAAGTAAGGCCATGCGTCTTTTTTTTCTGTCTTAAGTTGAGACACTATGGATTCTCTATTAAGAAAGTACGTTCATCCATTACCACGCACGCCTTGATAAAGTGTCCAGAGCCAGAGGCGAGCGCAGCCTGCGCATTAATCGCTGTAATTACTCAGGGAGGCTGACACTGATTCTGGAGGTGTGTCTGACTACATACACCAGTAAAGGACTGGGGGCGGCTGCTGGTGGACCAGTCAATATGTGAACCCGACTCTGTTAGACATTTGTGGGCAAAGCAACCCGTCAAAGTTTCACCCATTCATCCTCAAAGGGCGGCGCTGGGTCCCAGTCCGGACCGCGTGATGGCTCTGTTTGGACCCGAACCCAATGTTGTTCACTAACATGGAGAGTTTTATTTACTGCTCTCTCAACATGATGAGCCGTTTTACTTGAAGCTACTTTTTTATAGCTATCTGCGTTTTGTAACCTGGGTGTGTACTTTTTGTTTTTGTTTTCTAAGGATGTTAACTTAACGACGCAAGTCACTCCATAAAAACCGTTACCAACCACGAAACAAGCAAATCACATTACAATCTGTCAAAAACCCTCATCAAAATCATCAGTTTGGATGTTAATTTTTCTCATTTAAAGTGTAAACCTTCAATAATTTAGGTTTCATATTAAGAGAAAAAGGGCTGTTAGTTATGTTGAACTTTCTGTTTAATCTGAAATAAAGTATTTTGGTTTAGTTTGTTGTGCAAATATCCTAGTACTCTTGAAATAAGACAAACTAACTTACAGATACATTTTCAGCGACACATAGGAGCTTCTGTTTGGTCAATAATTTATTTAAAATAAAGGATTAGTTTTCAGCTGTTTGGACACTTCTTGTGTTATAAGTTTAATAATCTGAAATGCAACGCTGGAACAAGCTCCTCTGTGTCGCTGAAAAGTTAAACTGTAAGCTTTGTCTTATGTCAAGTGTACTAAGATGTTTGCACTAAAAACTAGATCAGAAGTACTTGCAGTGTAAAATTTCCCTGCAACTACTTTTAAATATGGTAAAATATCTTGGTGTTTACTATAAAGTTCAAACTTATAGTGAGGATGAGAACCAAGACAGTAAAGGTCAGGAGTTGGACTTTTACTTTTTCAGTCCCTGGACCTCAGACTGCAAAAATACAAAATCTCTCCAAGTATTTTATCTAGTTTCCACTGCAAAAGTCTTAGTACAATTAAAATAGGACAAAGCAAACTTAAAAGTATCTTTTTAGCAAGATATAGGCATTAGCTTTAAGTAAAGATTATTTCACCTGTAACTAAACATTTTTCCCATGTTGTAAATGAACTAATCTGCTAGTGGAAGTAGAACTTTAAATTCAACATTTAAGGACTTACTTCCTTAAAACAAACTTTATAAATTCCTGAAAAGTTTCTTACTGAAAAGTAAGTTATATTTCTCTTATCTTAAGAGATATTTGCACTAAAACTGGATAAAAATACTTGGTAAGCTTTTGTTTTTGCCGATATCTCATCTGTGCAGATTGTTAGCGGTGAAACTGTGAAGATGCCTGTTGGTCAAAAGATTCTGTTTGGATCTTTTCTGGACCTCGGTGAGTTTTCAAAGAAACACGCCGGTGGTGCCGGACACTCTCCTTGACTGACTCGCGATCAGTGGGAAGTGCTGTGCAGGATCACCACAGCAACGACTGCTTAGCAACAAAAATGTTGACATCATGAAAAAAAAAACAGAGGAAGAAACAAAGAAAACAAGAAGGAACCAACCGGTGATTGTTCAGCTTCCAGATCGGGCTGCTGGTTCTGTTCTCCCGGCACACAGACGGAGAGATGAGGGGGTCAAATCCAGCGTGTCACGTCAGGGATGTAAAAGCGGAGGATGGGGGGTTTGGAGGGGGGGGTGGGGTGTATTGTCTGTACAAGGGCAGCAGAGTTACTCTTTGTGCTCCGCTTCTGGAATGTGTCTGCTAATACTGTCAGTGTTCCAGCTAATCAGAGCGGCATTGTTGGCCATAATAAGTGAATGGAGTTTAATAGGTGAATGTGCCACTTGGCGTCTTATCTCACAGTGACTTTCACTTGCACCGCCTGCAGCAAGTAATCATGAGAAATATGACTCAGAGACGGCGTTTTTTAATTAAGGACAGTTTTTAGCATGGTGGGAGAAGAAGGCAGCGGCTCCGGCTCGCTCTGCGCGCGGCGCTCGCACACGCGTGTGGAGCGGGTTTCTTTGGGTTCCTCATTAATCACAGGAGCATGTCTGATACGGGCGTGCGGCAGAGGAAACCAAGCTGGAACGGCGCGGTGGAATATTTGAACATCTCGGTGCTGATGTGTGCAAAGCGGAGTGTGTGTCTGCAGGGGAGGCTTTGAAATTTCATCCTCTCCATCCCTTTTAACTTGGCGGAGGGGATGTGTGTCTCGCTCCAGTTGGCCGATGGCTGTTAGGAAGCTCCACGACCGCCACCCCTCTAACCATTCACACACACACACACACACACACACACACACACACACACACACACACACACACACACACACACACACACACACACACAGGTTGGTATCTGTCTCCACACCCCGTCCTCCATCCGCAGACCTGGTTTGTGTCAGATAGTTTAATGTGAAATTGCTTTTCTTTCAAATTTCCCCCTGGAAACGCAGGTCGTCGCAAAAATGTTACATCTCATAATGGTGTGTTATTGTTGTTCTTTCATACGAGTCCTTGGCTTCTGAGCAGAGGGTTATTTATTTATTTTTTTTATTTTTTCTCTCCAGCACAGAGCTGAGGTCACACTCTGCTATTTTTCCCTCTGCTGCTGTCACAATCTCAGATTCTGTGCAGAGTTTCCTCCTCTGCTGCGCCCATGCTAACCTCTCTGAAACATTTATCGCCACCTCACTCTGTGATTACGCTGTGCATTAGCGGGGCTTAAATTTAATTTGTCGGCGGGCCCCGGCGGCGCTGCTACGGGCCCGGCCTATCAGAGACACTTTGTAACGGGCCCCTGGAAGAGCCTCCCGGGGCCGTCCTATCAGTCAGACACTCTGTCAGCAGACACACTCAGTTAGTCAGCACCGAGTCAGAAACGTGGCCCGGCCAAACCGCACGCCACCACCGGCCGCTCCGCTGGGCCGCCGCCTCGCCGCCCAGATCCCCCGCCTGCCACTCACAGCTCCAGCACGGAGGCTGACCTTTAACCCTGCTGCTCAGATGAATGCTCTTCAACAGGTGACACCCTCGCCTCTCTTCCTCGCTGAGTTCATCCCTCATCGGCGCCACCTTCTCTCTGGTGTCCCGTCTTTTTGCACCAAGTGCCAAAATCCCTGCTTTGGAAGCTTTCAGGAGCCAAAACCCAAAAATATTGTTGTGAATCCTGTCTCTTTTACCTGCACAACAGTAAATAAAACATGTAATATTTTATGCCTGCCTTTGCGTTTATAGGCATTTCACTTTTTGGACTTATTGCTTCTCATTTTTAAATCTATAAAATGGTTTTTAATTTATTCCCAAGAACAAAGACTTTAACCAAATCTCTATTTGAGTAGAAACTCGCTTGATGTTTATGCTTTGACTTATTACGAAATAACAATAAATAAATAAAAACAGACTAGATTAGAGAAAAATGTTGTTATCTTTAGTTTATGAAGATATAAACTTGCCACAGAAAAAATCTCGTCTTATGAAAAGTGTTGGAGGGCCACAAACAGCCCGCGGGCCTCATGTTGGACACCGTGTTGAAAATCTTCAACCAATTAAAACCCCAAAATATTATTGTAAATTCTTTCTCTTTTTCCATCACAACACTGAATAAAACATGTAATATTTTAAGTCTGTATCGGAGTAAAAACTTGCAAGATGTTTGTGACATGATTTATTATTAGATTAAACAAAGTTTGGAAAACGTTTAAAGAAAGATTTTGTGTTGTTCTTATCGTTTTCAGTTTAGAGGCTGAAAATTTCCACCAAAAATTTCTTCTTAAAAAAGTTACACTAAGTGTCAGAAGGCAACATTCATGCCGATCTTGAATTTCAGTTGGGGAGCCATGCAAAATAAATCCGAGGGCCACAATTGGCCCCCGGGCCGCACTTTAGACACCAGGATGAAAGTATTCAGGGGCCGAAATTATTTTTTTTTTCCAACCAATTAAAAATGTTGTAAATTGTTTTTTGTTTTAGCTTCATAACAATAAATAAAACATGTAACATTTTACATTTGCCTTAAAGTTTGAGGTCAATTAACCTTTAGATTATTGTTTTCCATTTCTTAAGTCTAAAAAATGTTTTTATTTTATTCCTGGGAACCAAGAAAAGAATTTTTTCTACAAACGTTGCAGTAATTAGCCAAATGTAATGGATAGAAGTGCCTATCAGCATTCACTCGATGTTTTTGACATGAGTTATCATAAGATAAAAATTTTAAAAATAAATAAATACAACTTTTATGTTATGTTAAGAAGTTGCTGCAGAAAATTTCATCCAATAAAAATTGCAAAAAGTGTCTGAAGGCAACATTCATGTCGTTCTTGAATTGCAGTCAGGGGCCACACAAAATGAATCCAAGGGCCACAAACGGCCCCCGAGCCTCACTTTGGACACCCCTGCATTCCTCTGTTTAAGACGCAGCTTGTTTGCCAGCAGCTCTGCAGGATGCACTCAAATTATTGAATATTTTTAGATTTTATCCAGCGCAGTGTCAGTCCCTCTGACAGCCGCTTCAATAATAATCACCTGTCGTAAAGTGGCTATTACTGTCCTCCACTGCTGTGATTTACATTAATACCTGGTAGTTAATGTCATGTTTCTTTATTGGGAGAATGTAGGACATTAAATTCAACACGCTGCCTCTGCAGTTACACGCCGTGCCATTATTCTCTCTTTTGTCCTCCTTTATTTTTACTTCCCCATTTTCATCCTCCTTCAGACGATGATCAAAATAGCCTGATCTGAGGCCACTCAAGGCTGCTTTTATCTGCGCTCCCTGGATGAGAAGGTCAATTTTCAAGGCGTTTTGTTGGGGGGGGGGGGGGGGAAAAAAAAAAAAAATTTTTTTTTTTGTTTTATTAAAAAAAAAAAAACGGCCATGACTTCATCAAAAAGGATGCAACGTTGGGGCTGGCG
>CAEGAF010091527.1:0-65128 GCA_903067075.1 Micropoecilia bifurca | reverse complement strand
ATCCCATTGAAAACTTGTGGTCAATCATCAAGAGACGGGTGGACAAACAAAAACCTAGGAATTCTGACAAAATGCAAGCATTGATTGTGCAAGAATTGACTGCTATCAGTCAGGATTTGGTCCAGACGTTGAATGAGAGCATGGCAGGAAGAATTACAGAGGTCCTGAAGAAGAGGGGTCAACACTGCAAATATTGACTTACTGCATTAACTCATTCTAACTGTTAATAAAAGTTTTTGTTACTCATAATATGATTGCAATTGTATTTGAAATCACATACACACATCTGTGTGTATGTCAGATGTGATGAAAACATCTGACATGCACACATAAAAACTAGAGGGCAGCAGATCATGTAAAAATATAATATTTGTGTCATTCTCAAAACTTTTTTCCATGTCTGTAAGGGTACGCACTTATTTTTTTTTCCTCCTTTGTTTGTTGACTGAAAGAAATATGACTTCCCCAGAAATCCAACTTCAAAAAGTCCCTGTTAATTCTCACTGTGTTTTTGTTGTTTAGCAACCAAAATCCAACTTTCCTCAGAAGAGACACTTCTTCTCAATGAATTGTCTATAATCAGAAAGTTTACTGCAAAGGACTAGCATGATTAAATGAATATAATCTCAAATAGCATATGTTATAATAGACCTGTATCTTTCTATCTAACCATAAACCTGATCAAATACAGTAAAAAACAATTTATGGTGCATCAGCTCTATAAAACTATGTGATACAGCTACCTGCTATTATATATGGATTACCCATCTTGATATTAAACTGATCTGTCAGTAGGGCCTGTTGGATCAGAGCTGGGATCTCTATAGAAATTTACAGCTGCGTCTGACTAAATTATGTGAAACCATAGGTGAGATAGGAGCGTGGACAATAAAAAACGTAAACCAGAAAAAAATATTTTTATGAGTCATATGGAGCCTCATAAAAACACAAAGGCACATTACACATTTATTGACAAATTTACTGAACTACAGTAGTCTCTTGCAAGTTATGTGGTTTCCCCAGCATGCACTTCTTTCCGAGAAATAAAAGGAATGGTTGCTCTAAAAGCCAATATTCATCTTTCTGCGAAGAACTAAAAGGGACGGAAGTTTGTGAGACTAATTAGTCTCTGTCTGTTTCTCAAAAGACCCAGAAAAAGACATAATTGCAAAATGAGAAAGTAATTAGGACAAAAAAAGTAATTTGTTTAGGTAAACTGTATGTGTATTTCTAATTACATGGCTTTGCTTAGAAGAATTGTCAGTTAGTTCTTAGGCAACAAAAACCTTTTCCTCAGA
The DNA here is from genome assembly GCA_903067075.1 of Micropoecilia bifurca. Classification (NCBI taxonomy): domain Eukaryota; kingdom Metazoa; phylum Chordata; class Actinopteri; order Cyprinodontiformes; family Poeciliidae; genus Micropoecilia; species Micropoecilia bifurca. The sequence continues at coordinate 63,830 of CAEGAF010091527.1, read as the reverse complement.
CTCACAATCATCATTGACTATGTGAGTCAACTGTTTCTGCATCTTTGCCACATTTGATTATTAAATTAAAAATGCTCTGCAATTCACCTGATAAGTTTACCTCAAGGTCCATCAACAATGTTCTTAAACAGAGCGCACAGAGCTTCATAAAGATAATTGTGTTCAGTTCTGCATGAGTAAACCATTTTAGTTTCTAGCCAAGACTCATAAAAATGTGTTTTTTGCTTTTGAAACTGAAGAAACAAATGGCTTGACTATAAAAAGACAATTTAGTTATGTTTAAAGCTTGTAATACATGGAAGGTGCAAAATCCAATAGATACATGATATATCACTGAGTACATTGTATATCAGTCATCAATACAATGGATCAATACTGTAAAAAACATTTTCCGTATTCCTCAAATTCAGATGCATAATCTTTTCAAAACTGATTAACTTTTAACCTTTCTTTTTTTTCCCATCGCTGTGGCTCGCAAAGTCCATTTACTTTCACCAGAATCTTTAATGCTTATTAAAGTATAACAGTGTACTGTTTGTTTAGTCACAATCACAGTTGCTTCCTCTGCCCTCCCTCGCCTCCTCCTGCAGGAAAAGAATAATCAGGAGGGATGCACCTGCAACAGCTTGGAAAGATAAGATATGACGAGAGAGACCGGAGAGTCCAGTGCAGAGGATTGGCTGGTGAGGCCTGTCTAATTGGGATCTGAACTTGTTAGGGGAAAGTGCTAATCCCTCTCATGTGCACCCAAGTCAGAAGGTAGTGTCTCATTAAAACCGCTCTGCTAAACCTCATCTGAGAAAATGATGGCAGGGAGTCAGAGACGCATCTACCCTCCTCAAACTGCTTCAGCTCAATGTGCTTTGCCAGCCATGAAAGGTGACTTAAAATGTAATGGTGCAATCTTGAACAAATATGGATAAAGAGCACAAGAACATTTAAGAGGGGAGCTGTGAAATGTGCTATGCAAATCTAAGAGAGACAAATTGATGTGGATTTATTGCAACATCACGTCGTGTGATGTTCTTCATGTATTTGTGTCACCTTCGATGCTCTCCTGTTCTGAATAGTCGATGGTGTTGGGATCGACTGTCTGTACTTCACAGTTTTCTGCTGCATCAGGACCAGGAAGACTAAGTTACTTTCGCCATGACATTTATTCCACTGTTTTATTTTTCTTTCAGATCGAAAGATCAGCTCATTATCTGGGAAGGAAATGCAATTCTCTCCGAGTGTTGTTGGATGAGTCTGCTTCGTTGTCAGTTTCACACATCCAGCATGTCAAGTTGAGTGAATCTTCAACAGTGCAGACAGGATAGCTTAGCTTGAGATTCAGTAATGATATTGCCGGGGTCATTGCAGTGATATTTGCGTCTCTAGAGTTGTGTAGCAAAGATGCAGCAAATGTTTTTTCCACCATGTTCTTTGTTCATTTGGTGGTTATATCATGTGCCCCTTAGTGTAAAATGCATCATACAGTATTGTGCCTTTTATGCTGTTTAAAGCAAAGGTATATCTGCACCAGTGCGTCACCTGTCAATCCTGTATGAAGGAAACCCTTTTAAAAGATAACATTGTTTTAACATTCTGCGACATTTCTTGCAGCAGGATAGAGCAGTGGGAATCAGAGTCACAAATGCACAACATGACACCTTTATTTTCTACAATGTCTAACAACAGATCGTTTTTTTTACATCTGCAAACATACCATCCCAGCATTCATTTTACTCTCCGATTTAGCAAATATTTAGTATTTTTACAGAGATGTGACATAAGTGGTTTTCTGCATGGTGCAAAGACTTTATATAGCCAAAAGCTGAAAACTGATGAGATAATTACAGTTGGAGGTGGCGAATGTGATGCCAGACCGCAGGTGACTCAAGGGCTTTTCCAGTCAAACAGAACAATAAGGGCAAAGGGAGCAGGATGTGGAATCTTTCTAGTTAAAAGCAGGCTTGTCTCACTTTTCAAAGCTGAATCTCCCTAGCAATATAAACATGCTGTAGTTTACATAGTGTCAGTCAGACATTTAGTAATTTATTAAAAATCTAAAGTCCTTTATATATTTTTTTTTTATTTAAAGTGTCATCATCATTGTGATACATAAAATCCACAATTTATTCATATACTAAGTGGTCATTCTCCATTATTTTTGCAGCATTTCTATCTTCTAACCGATGTCCTTTTTGGATTATTTATACAACCCTATTTTGCAGGACAAAATCTTTTTACTCCACAAATAGGGGAAAAATGAATTACTTCAAAATCCAATTATATACAGCCTAATGCAATCAAATTATATCTGAAATTGGTTTGGGAGTATTTATTAAATACCAAGTGTTAAGGACCGCATTTTGGTGTGTTATTTCAGGAATAAAACCAGGTTACATGGTATCATGCAGAGATATTTTTTATGGCCTACCTGATTGGTTAAAGGCACTGTGGAAAAGATCACAGGTAGAATCTCTTTCTGTTAAATCTTAAATACTTAAAAGAGAGCAGTGTGACGACGGAAGAGCCAGATAAACAAAGTAATGAGAACCCTCAGAGTCCTGCAGCATAAAGCTCTTATACACAAATAGGTCTTAATCTATTCTTCCTCTTAACCATTTAAAACAGCTTTTAATAGAAATCAATGTGTGTGAAACAAGCGGGAGGAAGAGAAAAAGCCTGAAGTTAATGGGAAGCAGAGAAAAAATGGCAGTATCTCTTAATCTCTCTCTTTTCTCATTAACAAACGACACAGAGCAGGGGTTACCACTTGACACTGGATTTACAAGTCTCCCCTCTGAGTGTGACTTTAGCTAAGGGAGAGAAAAAATGGTCCACGTCTCACTTAAAAGAAAGGCCTCTGTAGAGACCCTGTGGAAGTGGGCATATTGTCTGAATCCAGGATTCCAGCAATTCCAGGTCATTAATCCGGGCAATCAAACTTTCTTCCAGCTGTGAGTAAGTGATGGGAATGACACAGGCATGGTGGGAAGCATTTGATTTCAGCTGTTTCGGATGTTTTCCAAGGACTTACTAACAACATTGCACTTCCTTTTGTGCTCATTCGTTTAATTTTTAAAGAGCACCACGAAAATAAATATTAGCCACTCAAAACGGATGACCCTTTTTTATCAAGTTTAAAACCATTGTTCAATTTAAACTAGATGTAATAGTATTTTGGTAACAAAATCTAGCTCAGTATTTTGACTAGAAATGAATTGAAGACGTTGGTTCAGTCAACCATTATTCTTACTCATCATGTGCCATTTTGAGCAGATCAGCAGTAAGCAGATCATGTGTTTGTATGGGTTGTATGAATGAATGTATCAGTTTAATAAAAAGTTAAGATCTATCATAAGACTTGCAGTTGATAAAGCTTCTGTAGGTATTCAAGTTTGTTTTTGTTTCTAACCATTTGCAGCTGATTTAGCTTCTACTTGCTGACATGCTGACATCTTATATATAAACTGCCGATCAGGTTTTTTCCTGCCGATTTCAATTCCGATCACCCATGAGGGCCGATCACCGGTACATATCATATGATTATTATTTTTTTTAATCATAAGCACTACCGGTTACATTATGTGGAAAAAGGAACCATGAATTCATCTTAATTTAGACAAAAACTTGTTTTTCATAACTTTTTCCAAGAAAAAACAAAACAGGCATTGTGCAAATTGTACTGCTATCGATAATACTATCTTTAACAGACTGATAACATATGAAGGCTCTGAAGAGGCTAAATAATGCAAAGAGTAAAAATAAAACCTCTCAATATTGCCAAAAAGTTCAAGTATAAAACTTTAAATTCAAAGGCAAATACAGGTTCCATTACAATAAACAATCCAGAGTTACTGAATGAAAACTTCTTGTTAGCATGGCGGCTAGCTGATTACTGCTAGTTCTGATTGGCTGTTTCTGTCTGAGCAGAGGAATTCTGCAGAACAGGAAGGAGATTATTATTATTTTTTAGAGATTATCTGTCTCATAGGACAGAGAAAGTTTTTTTTAGTTAGATGCTGCAGCATTAAGCAGCGGTTCAGTGTGAGAGTCACTACCAGGTGGAGCAGAAGCTGTTTTATATATATATATATATATATAATCATAATATTTTAATCATCAATATTGATTCAAATCTATCAAAAATCAATTTCTTACTATTTGTTTTATTAGTGAGCTCAATTTGATCCTGAACAAGTTACCAACGTGAGAATGTTTTAAACAGCTTTAATTGATGAAAAATAATCTCACAGGTTAAGTCGTTTCCTTTACAGAAGGTTTCTATGTAAAATATATTGTCCATTCTGTAGAAGCGGCTGAGAATAGATCATTTAACCCTCATGAATTATTCATCTCACAGAGCAAAGCCAATCAATACTACAGCTCTCATACTGTTCCAGGCTGGAGTCACTGTACTGCTAAACTAATCTGTACGTACAGTATGGTACTCTAAAACAGTCTCTCTATACTTTCCTTAGATTATAGCGCTACGCAAACTCTCAGTAATCATTTCTGAAGGGGTGGGGCAAGATAGAGCGCGTAAAACAGAGAGAGAGAGAGAGAGAGAGAGAAAGAGAGAGAGAGAGAGAGAGAGAGAGAGAGAGAGAGAGAGAGAGAACTTTACAAACTTGTGTTAAATCCAATATAAACAAAACGATAGGATGCGGGTTTTCGATTCGGTTCACATTAACGTCGAAAATGAAAAAGCTTTTTAGCGCTTCTTTTTTCTATTAGACGCACCTAATGGGGGAAATTATAAACTGTTCTCTGCGTAGGCTGGAAATAGGAAGAGAACCGTAGACCGTGTCGGAACAAACGAAAGCAAACTGCTCAAGTAATCCACAGGGAACCATGTAATATAGTCCGCTCTGCTTTATTACACTGTAACAAAACGCACAAGAGAAAGAAAAAAAAAAGCTAAATACAAACGTTGCAACAGCCGGTAAGAGAGTTTCAACGTGATCTAATTTCAAGGACACTGCAGCTTAAAACAGCAGAGCAGATTTTAAGTGGAGAGCCAGAGCTCGAACAGCGCCGCATCGACGGCTGGTTTACTTCAGTAGAGAGGACATAGAAGTGGTCTGAGGCTGCTTCTTTACCTTCTTGTGGCTTTTGCCGGAGTAACCGCCGTATGGGCTGATTCCTGTCCTTGGCGGCACCGAGAGCAGCATTTTTACGCGGCGCTGTGTCCGGAGGAGCTGAGGAGTCAGCTGACGTCAGTCAGGGAAATTCAGCCCGAACAGCGGCGGTGATTGGAGTCGCTCTCTGCACGTGCACGCTCCGCACAGCCTATATGTTTATGTGTTAAAGCTGCTGGCTGGACTATTCACCGAGAATCAACCAAACTCACTCTAGCATACCGTTTTTCACCCATAGAACCCATCACAGTCGGTTTTATGTTACTTTTTCTGTACTGTTTTCAGTGTTATTTTTTTTATTAAGATAAAATCTACAGCATACATATGCACACGCCTCTGTTGACGTCACACGAGGCTATTGATTAGAATTTTTTTTGAGTTCATTTTGTTGTTTTACTTTAGTCCTTTTGCATGTTTTAAATCAAACTCTCCATCCGAAACTGGTCGCTTGCACCCAGCAGAAAGCTTAAAACAGGGTTTTTGTCAACATGTTGCATAATGCACAAGGAAGCGCTTTGTGAAAAAGACCAGAGCAGACTGGCAATGATGTCCCTCCCACTGAAGGAGCAAGTCGGAAAACAGAAACAGGAAGGTTGGCTAATTATTGTGTTAACTCCAGGTACCAGGCAAGTCAAAATGATGTATTTTATCCTATTGTATTTGGTGAAACACACACCCAAAAATACTTAGTAAATAAAAGTTTTCAAGTAATTATTTTTACGTACTATGTGATTCATGGACCTTACCACAGGGGCCGCGTTTTATTGGCTAATGCCAATTTTAGTCACAGCGCAGCTACCACGTGCTTGACCGTCTCACAAACACAAGCTACAGTAGTAATCTCATGCTAATGTACATTGTGAACTAGCAGACTGGCAGAAGGTTTTTGCGTCAGGACTCGAAAAATAATGGTTCTCCCCTGTCAGTGGCGCATCTATACAGGCGATGTCAGGTATCCTGATCGTATTTGTGAAACTAAAATTCACAGATTTCCAATATCTGAAATGGAATATTTTGCTTGGATCAAGCAAGGCAACCATGGTAGGACCAATAAGAACTAAGGAGTGTCTGCTGGTGTAAGTATTATTGCTTCGCTTTCTTTGTGTTTAGTGAATGAAAAAAAGAAAGTCAATAATAAACACATCCATTATGAAAACCTTTTAGCCAAGTACAGCATAATGGCAGTACCGATACAACTTCTACACCTTGAAGCCTGTCTGTTACACAGTCTTAAGTTAGCTGAACAGATCAATATGCAATGTGTACTGAATCTGACATACATTAAAGACTTTAGTTTACCTGAAAAGGCTTTTTACTAAACTGTAATCGTGTTAGCCACGCTAATCGTGTTAGCCAGCAGGTACCGTGTATCAGGCCTAGGCACATTCAAACATTTGCCAACCGAAATCACCCTAAAAACCATGAATGTCCAACTTACCCAGCCTTGCAAGAATAATAGGCATCAGTGACCTTGTCCACAGCTATGAGGGTGTGAGGATCTGCTGTGTTTTTCATTGACCGGTAGCATTTAGCTGTGACGCACACAATCTTGGAGGGATCGCGTGGCTCAAACATCTTGATGTCGTCCAAAAAAGATTTCATGAACTTGTTGGTTTCCCTGTCCATTGACTTGGCTAATATTTTTTGAAAATCCGGCAGAAATGCTACACTAATTCACTCAGAAATACTCTGCAGAGAGTCAGTCGAAATGAAATTACACAAGAAACTAAGCACAGCGAGACTTTGTTTGTGAGACATGCAGTCACGTGAGACTTTCGAGGGGCATTTCTGGATGGAGCTTGGTAAGGTCCATTGGTTTAAAAAGATAAAAGCCATCACAATGGTGTGAGATGAGTTAAAACAAATATACAGCCATAGTTGTAGGTACATATTGGCTAAAATAGTGTTATTGGCAACCGACTATTGATAATTCAGTAAAACTTTGCAAAAAATATTAGCAGCTAGTTTTCTGTTTAATGTAAATGAGGAACATATTTCTGCAAATTGAACAAGTAAAAACTGAACCAATGTTATTTTTCAAGAAGGAATAAAGCACAATATATATCTAATAAATAGTTAACACAATAATTTTCTCTTGTCAGATAGTTGGACTATAAAATTGCTATTGTATTAAGGATAATAAAAACAACTTTCTTTTGATTAATCAAAAAAAATTACAGTGGCTTTGAATTAATATGTGAGTAACTTTTGAAAAGTTTATCTATGGAAATAATGTAATATAGTCAGATTAAATCTTTTTCAGATTTTTTTTAAAGCTAAATAAGAAAAGATCACACCTTTGTTCTGGTGTCATCAGTTATCATGGTTTCTTGACAGCTCTTATATTGCGAAAAAAAAAGAAAAAGGTTTTTGTAGACAGGAGTTGCTTGGCAACTAAATCCCATTAATTTTATGGCTTGTCCTGTGCACCTTGACTGACTGAGCCTCAACTGTGAGAAAAAACATGTACAATTGTGTTATTTTTGCCGCTGAATTTGCATAACGCATTCACAACTTTGAGATTCAAAGGGTATAGCCCACAATCTTATTATAATCTATGTGCAAAAAGAGATTTCATCCAGATTTCATCACTACTGGGTAGCCAGACACATGCAATTCAAAATCTCAGCCTTTCTCTTCCCCAACATATGCACACAACCTAAAACTCTGATGCACTAGTTGCATTTTTATACAAATAACATAATTCTATCTTAATATTGTTCTTACTGACCAGATGTGGAGTTTGTTTCTTTTAGGCCGGACCCTACTGAGATTACATTTAGGTCACATAGAGTTGTTTGTCCCTCCCTGTTTAAATCCATGGATGCACTGTATTGATATGGTGTGCAAGTGTTCAGCCAGATGGGACGTGAGTTCCAGAGCTCAAGGCCAGATTGGGGGAGGGACTTGCAATTCACCAAAAACATGGAGTAATGTGACCTGCTGGGGGTTTTGAAAAGGTTTCATCTGGAACCATGAATCAAAAGATTTGAAAAGAATAACATATAAGCCCAAGACTTATGCAAAGTTTGTTGTATTGACTTTCTTTTTTTTTTCTTTTGATGGGTGTTAGGTTGTATGGGGGAGGACTTAAAGTGGGGTCAGCATGGGGGTGAGGGGTGAACGCAGGCTGCTGTTGCATGCTCTGCATTCCTCAGGTGTTGTAAGCATAGTATGTTCAGTGGTCATCCTGCTGCAAAGCTGCTTATTTGCTTGGAAATCAATGGGTATCAAGCAGGGAAGCCTTGTAGGCCTGAAAAATAGATGAATTGGTGTCCCATTATAGAATTATGCAATACTAATTTTGTTTAAAAACCCACCAGAAAAAGAATACTGTTGTGAATTACAAACACATGTTTTACAGAGGCAGACTTAAAATCATCATCTTAAACTATTTGTTTAAGGTTTATCTGCAAATGGGTTGCAGTCATCAAAGCCAGACATGTAGATCTGGTGTTGCAATGCACATTCAGCTGAAAAATTACGCTCAAAATCTTGCTTAATCTTGCAGTGTTTTTGTCTGCGTGCCCCACGCTTTACCTGTTTTATATATTTTAGGCCGCTGCTGACACTCGGATCAAAGTAAGAGCAGGTTGTGGAAGTGTCTGCGATCACTTCTACTACCTCCTTTTCCCTGGTCTATCTCCTTGGCTGGCCTGCTAAGAGCTGAGGGATTGTGTGCAGATGTGCTTGGAGAAAGGCCAGCCCCTCTGCCCTGGGAGAACATGTGGTCTGGGAGTGTTTACGCTGGCGCTCTTTCAAGCTGTCTCCCACACAGCATGCTGGCGTCTGTGTCTCTTTGCTTGTCAGTGCTCAGTCCCCCTCCTGTAACAAAGGGAGCATTCTCAGGTTAAGGTGACACCAGCGATTATGCTCGTCTGTAGGGTTGACATATATTATGGCCCGCGAGCCTGCTGATAACGGCAGTTAACTTGAGTCAGAGTTTTCTTGTCTAGTGATTTTAAAAGGATTACTGAGAGGCATGTCCATTTTGAAAAAGAACATCATGCTTCTCTGTAGCATTTGTAATTGCACTGAAATGTTTTTGGAGTAAATACATTTTGACACACATCAACCAGATTTTGTCAGATTCTTCGCATGCTTCACATTTTTTCATGCAATTCATGCAACATCTGTAAGCTGAATGCCACTTAGTCGAGCCTCGACTTCAGGGACATCAGAATCACAAAGTAAAACAAACTCCTGATTTTTTATGTTTTGACAAAATCTAAAATGTTGGCACGCATCGCAAAATCCTACAAGGAGAAAAAATATTTGAACATTTCCCATATTGGCTGTGTTATGAGAAGACCTCTGCAGGTGTTTTAGTCAGAAATCAGACACCCATCCATCCAGTCATCCATCCATCCATCCGTTTTCTTTACACCCTCGTCCCTTAGTGGGGTCAGGAGGGTTGCTGGTGCCTCTCTCCAGCTAATGTTCCGGGCGAGAGTCGGGTCACCCTGGACAGGTCGTCAGTCTGTCACAGCAGAAATCAGACATCTGTCCCTTAATTTCTAACACTTGAAGCAATATCGATTCAAACATATGTTGGTTTAATTTTGATGTTAGTAAAATGACTGAAATTGCACTCCTGAATGTATTATGAGCACACAGCGCCCTCTGTAGGTTGAGATTATCAGGCGACTCGAGATTCTTTCAGAAAATTAGAACATTATGTCAGTTTTCTGATTAAACTTGCATAAATTAGATTTAATTTCTACAATCCCTTCTTTGCTTGAACTTATAAAACGATCCAAATCAATCCAACAATCCAATACAAACTTGCAAAAGACAATATTAAAAATTTATAAATATCTACACCTTATCAGACATTTATCAGTAAATTACACAAGCTGTCAATACTGTGAGGTGAAGGTATGAAATATGTACTACTTCTGTAAATAATAAAATAGAACAGTTGCAGCTGGTTATTCAGTTGTTTTACTTTGTGGTAATGAAATAACCATAACACTAAATAGTTTTATCTAAGATTTGTTCGAAATAAATAGAATGTTCTAATTCAAGCTGTCAGAAGATGTGGTTAGCGTAGCCAAAACTCAAGTAAGAGTAGCACAACTTAAAATATTTCAAACTTGTGTAAAAAAAAAGTAGCTTTACAAAAACAACTCAAGTGAATAACAGAGTATTTGGTGAAAAGGCTACTGAAGTAATGAGTAACTGGTCATAAAATCTGTGTATAAAAGAACTTTGTTATGTTCTCCCAGTGACAATGTATGCTGTTTACTCCAAATGGCTCATTACATAGAAAATAATATTAAAACAACAAAGCATGTGTAAAAAAGAAGTCTGTAGATGTGTATCTGTGTCTTATACATTTTTTTGTTAAAATATGTTTTTTCTTTCTTCATTGAAATGTCTTGTATTGGCTAGAATATTCAAAACATAATTACGCAAGTCAGATCAGCAATATGTCACACTAATATTACTCAAGCAAAAGTAAAACACAATTCAGTAAAGTACTCATCCATCCATCCATCCATCCATTTTCTTGACACCCTTGTCCCTTTGTGGGGTCAGGAGGGTTGCTGGTGCCTATATCCAGCTAACGTTCCGGGCGAGAGGCAGGGTTCACCCTGGACAGGTCACCAGTCTTTCGCAGGTAAAAGTACTCATAAAATATATTTTTTTTCCAAAAAGTTACTCGAGTAATTGTAACAGAGTAAATGTAATGAGCTACTATCCGTCTCTAGCTGTCAGAAACCTAGAAGAGTTTTCAAAGTGGTTTATTATGATTCCATGTTTTTCCAAAAACAAATCTGGTAAAGGGCAATTATTGATATGCTAATGGGATGTTTTTACAAAGGTAGAATATTCAGCACAGCAGTTAACTGAGATTAAGCCTTTCTAAACTCTAGATTTGCTCGCCCTGCATGCATTGGCTCTCTCCTAATAAACCCGCTTCCTCCAAAATGCAAGTTGCATTGATCTCTTTAATTGCCCTCAGGAGTGAGTGTGTGTGTGGATGTTTGTGTGCTGTTATATTGTCCTGCTATGTTTCTAGGGTTTCCTGCACGACTCCACAGACCCCACACGGATAAGAGGGTATAGACAACAGATGGATGGACTGGATGGATAGAGATTGATTTCTTTGTCAAGGCAGTTATGCATGTACTACACCACTAGATGGCAGACTTTAGCACAGAATGCTGTGATACTCGTCCACGTCCACCTCGAGCCATTATTTTTGTTTTTCCACAAGAATCTATTATTAGGATAAAAACATCAGATTGCATCATTTTGTACATACACACATTATTATTTTTTACCTCTGTGTGTGAGAAGCATTTGTGAATTAAAAGCATTTGAAAATAGAAATCATGCTGATGAGCCCTAACAAAGTTGATTAAAAACTATTAAAACTTGCTATGTTTTCGTATGAAAAGAAGCTCCGGATTTGGTAGAAATTTTGAGCCCCTCATTGTATAGTGAACCAGTTGCAGCCCCGGTTTTCTCCCTGACCAAGGAGGCATTCTCAACGTATGAGAGTAAGGCAAGCTGTAATACCATATAATCAAACCTCAGAGACTAGCTCCTTTCTTTTATGTAAGCAATAGATCCTTTCTAGAGTAAATGATATTGCTACTAATAAGGAAGGAAAATTCCTACATAAAACAATCGAAATTTTAAACTGTGGAGATTTGAAGTACAATCAAAGGGCAAACAAAGATGCATGCATGCATCGAGTGTTTATGACAACTTAAATGTTTCAGTTCGCCAGAAGGAGCTGAGGAGAACCCACATATGTTCCCTAAGGACATACAAACTTCAGACAGAATGTTCACACCCAGGGCCTATTGCTGCAAGACAAGAGCTACATCCTTGCTACCCTCCTAACTGATCTAATATATTCGATTAGTTCTGACAGCAGACCAATATGTTCCCCCCCCAACCCTATTTCCTGCACTGTCAAACTTCCCGGATCTTAAATGGCATGACAAAATCCATATCTAATATGTACTGTGCTCCAAATATTACAAAGTGAGTTCTTAAAATCAAAAATCAATATTCTCTGTTCTTTGAAGAGTATTACAACTATTTACTATCATTTCAATCCATTTCTGTAGATCTTTTGTTTTTGGAATTCAGTGACATTTAGCCTTTAAATTGTGAGATGAAAGGCAAACGTTGGAACTTCAAACATGATGCTAATAGAATAAGACTTATATGAAAAATAGTGAATAAACCGTCGCTTAACAACACAAAATTATTCACAATTACCAACTTTGAATCCAATAAAATCACCTGAGTAAAACTAAATCGAGCTATTTGTGAGCCTCGAGCCGAAAGAGACGAGGAATCTATAAATTGTCGAGATAAAGGCAGACGACTTTCTCTCACCAGGTGGAACACAACCAACATGTGCTTTGACGTTGCCGTCACGCTATTATATGACAAATCAGGGTGCCATACCCTTAAAAAATGAGTTGTATCGGAGGCATGCGCAGTTTTGCCCGCTCAGTAATCCCATTTTAAGGAGTCGAACGTTGCGTCACGGGCACGTCCACTGTGCTGGGGCTCGCAGGCTCTGACCGTCCGCTCATGCATCCAGAGGCGCAGGGAGACGTTGGCGCTCCTTGGGAAGAAACGCGTTTTTTTCATGTTCATTTCTGCTCTTAGTTTGCCACGGGAAAAGATTGGGGCCGGTGGGCGGCTGCAGCGCTTTGGACAAACTGGACGACCCGCTTGTCAGGCACACAAGAGACACAAGAGCTTCCACTACGCATCATGTTTGAACGCCGATAATCAGTTATAAATATACATGACTGTGCTGCTGCATCGCACTTAGCCTCGTCGGGCTGTAGTAGCTCTCCTCTCCTTTTTTTTTTTTAAATTTTTTTTAGTGTTATTATTGCAACAAAAAAAAAAACGCCAGGAGAGACCACCGTGCGGGTTGCAACTGGAGGAAACGATCGCACCCCGGACCATTGAGAAAGGTTCGGATGAGGTGGTTCGGTTTTAGAAATCCAGCCAACTTTTCATCTTTTCGGTTCTAGCAGCAGCAGCAGCAGCGGTGCCATCGGGCATTGCTCAGGAGATGGCGATGAGGTTGTTCTACTTGGGATTTATTCTCTGCTTGGAGGTCATGTCTCATAACGGTGCCACCGTAGGTAAGAAGCCTGTTGTGTGTGTGGGTGTGTGTGTGTGTGTGTGTGTTTTTAAAATGATTTCTTTATTTAAGAAGAAATGGACACTTTAGTCTGTTATAGGGAGAAACATCCGTGCACAGGCCTATGTGGTCATCAGAGCTGGAGTCAAGCGGAAAAAAAAGAGAAAAATACAGTTTTTCTTTTACAATGAACCCTCATTTGAAGTGGAGAGCTTTTTCCCCCCACCCCTCTGTTTCCCCAGAGAGAGTTTGGTACACTTGGGTTTATTTTGGCCTGAAAATCTGCCTGCGTTTGTAGCGGCTTCTGTCTGAACAGACAGAGAAGGGGCCTCCATGTGAGGACGGCAGACAGTGAGGTTATTCACTGAATATTCAGCAGGTACCATCGCAGCTCTTTCCTGAGCGACCTATTTACAGACAGAAACGACGCGATTTTGATCTGCTGTTTTATTTCCCTTCCTAGAGAATAACCCCCCCAAACAAAACACATCATCTTCTTTTCAGTTGCTACAGTTGGTAGCAACCATTCAAAACCAACCTGCTGCTTTTCGGCTCCCCCCCAAAAATAATGAATAAAACAAAACAAAAAAGGGAAAAGAAAAGACGTTTTGACATCCTTATTCCCCCCCCCCCACAAAAAAAGGGGGGGGAAAACCCCCGAAAAAAGCGGATGCGGGAACATATCTCCCGGATCAGCTTTCATGTTTGTTTTCAGTTACTTGGCGCAAAATGAAAACAACGTTTATCCGCCTGGTCCTTAATGGCGTGGCTTGTCCTGACGTGTTTGCCGTCCGCCGGGCTGCCTGGGAATTACAGTTTATTGGTGACAGCCAGGTATTTCGGCTGAAGAGTGAAATGAATAGTCGTCCCGGGAAGCTCTTTAATGCTCCCGAATCCCTCTTGGTAATTATGAGGTATCAAATGCACCATTGCTCCCGTGACAATGCATTGCAGACCTGTTGAGCTCACCCACTTGCTCTTTCTCAATGATTGGCAGCATATTTGCCATTTTCACTATTTTCCCCTTTATTTCCGGCACCATCTCAGCGCATGGAAAGCCACAAACTTGCACCAAACGTGCCCAGTGCCAGATCATGACCTGCCTGCCTGCGATGTGAGTTCGGATGTATAATTTGAGTTTGTGCCGTCCCAGAAAGGAAGGCGTAACTGCTGGATTACTGTCATCCAGGCTTTATGTCTGCGAAAACGAGCACCAAAGGCCCTGCTGTTTTAGCAGATCTTCCATAAATTAGGCCTGCTCAGAATGTAAGCTGTAGCTGAGGTTGCAGAAGTATGCAGGCTCCACCCTCTGCCTCCATCACTATGCAACATCTGGACACAGGGAGACCATTAATCCAACTTAGATGTGATTGAAAAAAAAGAAGGGATGGGTGAGGGAGGGAGTGAAATGAGAAGAATCAGTCCACTGAAGTTGACGCATAGTAACTGTACTGTGCACGACTTCTGAGCGACCTCCCTCTTTTCTTTCAGTTTTGCTTCCGAGTGGACCGATTCTCATGTGGTCTTGACCAGTAGTTTTCCAGGCTCACCGAAGGGCTTTTCAATCCGTTTTCCTCTGGACATTCACGTAGATGGTTAACATTTTATGCCAGTCGGATTTTATATTTTCTTGCAAGAAGCGTGATTGCTCCTAGGGATTTTGGATCCTGCATGTTGGCTGGTGCCAAATACCGGCAGAAACCTGTTGAGTTTACAGTGTCGGCAGGTCACAAAGTAAATTTGGTTTTTGTGTTCAAATCCCCAATTACTTAAAAAGACACAATGTTAAGTGTGTGGATTTCATACGTTTGCTACGAGTGCGCCACTTCTGAGGTTATAAAAAGCCACTAACCAACCATCTGACTGTTTCTATGGTTTAAAATCGTCATAGTGACATGTCAGAGTAAATACCAGTTTTTTTCAGAATGTATAGAGCTTAGATTACCTCTGTGCTGACCCTCTTCCATCTTTTGCTGTATGTTGCCACTAATGTTAAAAAAGTGGCTTTTAGAATTTTGTTTTCTAGTGGTGAAACATACTGACAGTCAAGGATTGGAAACTAAAGAAGCACCAGCTTTCACCCATAGTAGTGCTCCTTTAGTAGGCAAGCTACTGAAATTGTCATATTGTGTTTTTTTTGTCTTTTATTTATTCCTTAAAGGTAGTCCTTAAATAAGACCCAGCCCTAAAAATTCTGTAAAAGTATGTAATTAGATTTAATCTTTTTCCAAATTTGGATAATTAAGGGCACATTTAAATTGAGTATGAAAGAAAGTCTCAAGTTCCAGACTTCTTATATCTTATTTAAGATGATAAAATGCTGAATTTATAGAAAAATCAACCTTTTACATTGCTTTCTATTTGAATGACCCTGTATAATTTTAGTTTTCCACATCACAATTTGAGCTTTTGTCCAAGTCATGGATAATTTAGAGTTCCTTTAAGATGCCACTACAGCACTTGTTTTGTTATGTTGTAGCGGGTGAAGAAACAGACTTAGTCTAAACCCAAAAAGGGCAAACTTTACTGCAGCTTGACTTCCAGATATTTTCTATTGTCAGAACCGAACTTAAGGTTCAACTTAGATGCAAAACAACAATCTGGAAGTGAACGAGTTACTCATCACAAACCAGGCTTCGATAGGTCTGTGTTTTATTTGAGTAGACAGATGGTTTGTACTTGCAAGTGCATGATGTCATAGAAAACACTGGAAGAGGCTGAAAATGGAGCTGGAGAAAAGTAATGAATTTTGAAATATTATCATAGGATTTCTGCATGTTGGTCCGTGACTAGTCATAAGCCATATTTCGCCAAGGTCTTGCTTGATTGCATGGTTTATCCGCCAGTGGAAAACAGCTTTGGTAATCCATTATTCACCAGCTCCATTCAAGAACCACAGAACCAAGAGCCCTGCAGCAAACTGAAACATCTCAACAGCTGTGCCTCTTTAATGATTTGTTTGTACCAAAGAGGGGATATTTCATAATCTCAGCTGAGTTTCAGTTGATTGTTATTCAAAGAGTAAAAGGCGAGTCACCTTTAAAAGCCATTCAGGCAGCAAACTTTTAATATGTCATTCTTATTTAGTAATTACTCTCTTCTTCTATGATGCTGAGAGTAATATTCAGACTAAAGTCACCTCGGTTTCACTGACAAAAAGCAGTGAAGTTTGATGTTTGTTTAAGGGTACACTGTTTTGAGTAGTCAAGTCAATTTTCTTCTTTTGTTAAAGAAAAATATTTAGCAGGGATTTTTTTGGTAAATAAAGTAGAATTATTTGTGTGGATTTTTTTTCTGTGTAGAATTATTTTGTCCTTGTAGCACATTGACATAATTTATATGCATATTAATGCATATTTTTCCCAAATAAAAGTAATATCTTAAATGTAAAGAACCAACTATATTTCAGATTCATCATTTTTCTTCTATATGTTTTGTCTGTCTTAATTTTTAAATATAATTCATAGTGATTGTTTTTTATCAGATAATTAAAAAAAACCCACAAGGTTATCTGTAATTTTTCAGTTTCCGTGCCTTGTTGATGACTATTGTGAAGAATGGCTTTTAAATGCCATTTTTTGTTAGTTTTTTTTAAATGCGTGCATTTAAATGATGATTAATCAAGCTAGTACAGTGGTAAATCTCAAAGTTATGAAGTTGTGATCTCCCTAAACCTGAATCCCTGTAAGTGAAAATGTGCCTCAGAGGCTCCAGACATTAAATTCCTGAGTGGCCTGTGTGTTTTCCTGACCCTTTGAACGAGGCCAAACCATCACTGACAACATCTGGCTCAGACATTTAACAGCCTTCATCCACATTCAACAGGTAATAGCACTTGGATTACTCTATTGAACTTGTCAAAGGGGAGGTCACTTGGAGTTGTTTTTGCAATGCTGCACACCCCATGCTGTTTGTTGTCTATAAAACGTCTCCGATTAATCATTTCATCCTTCAATATGAGCTAAAAAAATGTGACTGTAGTCAAATCTAGCGGAGTACTTCCTTTGGGATCTGCTGCATATTTTAGCGGAGTCTTTGTTGCAGGTGTTTTCCATTTTTGAGCCACTCCACAGAGTGAAAACAGCCATGAAGCGATAACAGCTGGGTATTCTTGACTTTTAGCCTGAAAATAGATCATGGTTTTATCCCCCGACGTCCGGCTCTGTGTTACGTTTGACTGCTAAAAGAAGATAAAACCAGGTTAAGATTAATGTTGGCATCCTGCTGCCCACATCTGATGGAAATCAGTTGGCAGTTCTTGTTGAATTACTTTGTGAAGGTTTTGCTGTAATGACTGTTTTTGCTGTTTACATTGCTGTTTGCACCATTTGAAGCCAATTATCCCAGACAGGAATGGATTGGCTTTAGTAGATTAAGCAAGTGTAGGTTTTTGTATTTGAGATTCACTTCTCCCCCAACTCCTCAAATTACAGAAAAAGAGTCTTTCTGTTGATTTTATATTCTTTTCCTATCCCGAGATAAGAAGACAGTGCTGTTTAAACCTTGTAATTTCTCAGCAGCTGCAAAAATATAGACTTTGTTCTGTTTTGTTTGTTGACGCACTCGTCACATGGCGCTGTAGCCTGACCGACGATCTTCGCCGCTTGTTTTTGGAGGCAACCTGCTGGTCTCTGTTCTCTGGCACTGAGCTTTTTCAGCTCTTGCACGTGCGCGCTGACATGTCGATGGGAGTTGCTGGCTTTGGGCTTGACTGGACAATCGATTGATCTCAGGACAGTTGGCTGCTTTCACACTCAGTTGGGGCAGAAGGGCCGATACATGGTGATGGGGCTCAATTTCATGGGCTGCTGCAAAGTGTCAGAGCTGTTTACTTTAATCAAAGTCACAGAGCCTGCTCTTTTTGGATTGTGGCTGTAAGCTCAGTTCCGTCGTGTTTGCACTTAAGCAAATGTTTATCCAACACTTGCATCCTAAATTAAGCAGTCTTGCAAAAACCTTTTTTTAAAAAACATTTTGTTGCCTATGTTGACTATTACATATTATTACTAAAAAATATATATTTGTTTGGCTTTCCTCGATCTTAACATTAATATATAATGTGTTTGAATCTCTAATTGAAACTCTATATTGATATTGACCTTTCCTGTTACATCATCAGGTTGTTTCTTTTGCTAAAATGGAATGAATATTCTGTTATTGATTCAGGGAAACTACTGCATCTATAAAAGGGACTTTTAATCTTTGACCTTTCTTTTTAATGCTCTACTTTTGCCACAATTTTACCAAAATGTATGTATGTGAACCATTTCAACAAGTTCTAACGGGCATTCCTAGTTTTCTGTGGCTCACCGACATCTTATGATCTCACCTCAATGCAAAGATTTAACCTTTAGCAATAAGAAGTAAATGTTTTATTCTTCTATTGTTTGGTGTCCTGTGAAAACAACTATGTGAAAATGTTGAAGCAACATCAGAGAGCCAGTAACTTCACTCCCTCCTGCTTTATTGATCGCGATGCTAACGAGGGGCGACGCTCTCATTAAATCACAGGAACAGTCACCCTTCAGACAAAGTAAATCATCTTGCTCTCCCAACCCACTGGATTAGTTCCTCATCCCTACCTTCCCCCAGTTGCTTCAAAGGGCTGGTTCAAGCCAGGATTTACAGGAGTTTAAGTTACAGTGAAAGCCTCCATTTATGTGGTCAAGGCTACATTTTCTGCCTCTTTTATTGTGGATTCAACCATTATGAATCCAGCCAGATTCATAATGGTTGAATCTGGCTGGATTGTCCCTCTGTGATCACACTTAGCTGTGTATGTATGCAAAGCAGTGAACGGGTGTAGAATAACTCCCCTCTGGAAGCAGCACGAACGTGTTCAAGTTTGCCCACCATTCAGATTGGTTCTTTTGTCACTTATCCCAACTTTAAAAAAAAAAAAAAGCTGCACGTCTCTTGTATGTACGTCTCTTGATGTAATTAAAGATTCTGAATCTGCTTGGGTTTCTGGGAGGTGGCGGTGGTGTTGCATTTGAAACACCAAGTTGCATAACGCAGTACGTCCAGCTGAAAAGTAGTACTGGGAAAACTACTACATTGAACTGAAGTTCTTAACGAATTCTGTTGATTTTAGACAGGAAGAAAAAGGAAGTCAGGAGAACTGTTCTGTTCTGCTTTCAGTAGTTCAGAGACTTCACAGTCTGGCATCCTATGGCTCTTTCACTTCTCTAAACAATTGTGGCACAAGCATCACTTATGTCAGGTGCCCATCAGAATTGGGCTCCTTATAGAAAAGTGACTGTGAATGTCTTACTTTTTGCCACATACATAGGGTTTTACTCAAATGAATTATCTGCACTGCAGTAATGTAGCTGTCAAAATAGAGGTCTTTTTGGCACTTGTCATTTATCCCTAAAAAGTCCCTGTGTTAATGTTTGGATGACGGAAAGAAACATAACTACTTAGCTTGTGTCTGCAGTCACAACCTTCTGTTTTCTGTCTTAAAAACAGACAAAAATAGGCAACGCTGCCTATGAAAAGAAGAAGAAAGACGCTTTTACTTGACAGACTTTATGTTCACAAGCAGCAGCTGCTTTCACCCCAGTGGTGTGATTGCTTCTTTTGCTTCAGCAGCCTCTAAGAGGACTCTTCCCTTAAATCCAAGTTTTAAATAGCTTCAATATCCTGGGGCAAAAACTCATTCCAACAAAGACTCTTGTTTGTGAGTAAGGAGAAAGGTGTCCCCTCTGCTTGTGTTTAATGCTACAGATTTCACCTACGTTTCCTATGATTTTTTTGTAGCAATGTGATCAATAAACAGCTACACTATGATTGGTTCTGTGATTAACTTGACTTGCATTTGCATCTATTACAGATGCTCTGTTATCAATCATAATGGTAGTTTTTTTTGTTCTTTCTCTTCGAAAGTTGGTTTTGAAGGTAATTTATGTTGTTTGAAAACCAATGGAAAAGTATATTGTGATTTATTTATGCTATCAATATGTTACAGTTTTCAGGTTTTATGTATGAATATATGTGCTTCTTTAAATGTGAAGCACTCTGTAGAAAATGTTTCTTTATGATTGCTCACTTACTAAAGTACTCACTAATTGCTTATCTTTCTACTACTTTCCTTATGTTCTCTTTAACTCTACCTACCTGACCTCAGTATCAAATAATAAAGTGCAGTCATGTTACTTTCCTGTCTCTCTAGAAGTTGTGATCTCACATTAAAGGAACACAAGGGTTTGAAGCTGATGGTTGATGAGAACCAGGCCGTCCTCATATTGTACTCATCGCACCCCAGCAAGGCTATAAAGACATAGTTTGTCTATCTGCTGTATTTAACCCTTTAGGCTCTTTTTTGGTCCCTGTTTCATTGTGATCTTTTCACAGCATTTAACAGAATACATGCTGCACTGATGAACCTTCTAAATGTCTCCATTTAATACTTGGATCCAGTAATTTTGAGAGGCATTCCCCATTGGAATCAAAAGGAAATCCTACATTCAGGTATATTGTTATCTGACTCCCTGATGTGCCTGCATTTAGTAAATCAAAACTCACAATATGTGTAGCAGAGCCAGGGACTCCGTTCTACATTGTCACACTTCAGAAGATTTCCTTGAATTTGAAAGGAAAGCTATTCTTCTTTTTTTTCTCAGTCAAAGCTCCACACATGAAACCAATTAGAAGGTGCTGGAATGTGCTGCATGGTTCTGGAGTTGATCTGTGGAGGAGGATGGCCTGATTTAGGAAGAGGGAACTGGTCTGGGTGTGGGTTGGGGTTTAGAGGAGGTGGGGGTCAGTGTTTCATCCCAGCTGGTGATGGTGTCTGGAGGCCTTCATCACTTTGGCTGATGAATTGGTGCCACAGCACCATTTACTCACCACTACATCCTATTTTATCCCTGAGACCTCCTCTCAGAGTTTGAGATTGTTTTCTGTTTTTTTTGGATTACATAAAAACAGGGAGACACTTAAATTGCCTTGTGTGAAGGAACAGATGGCCTTGAGAGTACTTTATCGGTCTCTTGGGACAGACGGTTCTTTAGAAGTGTACATTTATGCATTTGCTCGGATGTAATGGTTTTTGCTATGCATCGCGCTCGGGGCGGGGGGAGAGCGGGGGAAGGAATCCATTGTACGCTGTTCAGAATATAATGCAGAAGGAAGGGCAGCTTGCGGTAAATAAAGCTTGGCAGTGTGCTCAAAAGTCAAATCCAGTCACCCTGCTAGAGCCAGTGCATCCACATTCCAGGAAGTAACTTAGGGATTTACAGCATTATGTGTATTATACCTCAAGATTTAAACATTTGTTCAGTAAATCTCTCAGTGACAAAAATACGGATGAGCCTGTGAGCCTGTTTAGCTTAGCAGAAGATATTGCTACTTATGGTGCTTCCTCAATATGCAGTGCGTTTCACAACTTAATAAGCTAAAATAAAAACATGTTTTTTGGACTCAACACTCTGTCTTCAAAATACTGTGTTCTTTGTAAAGATAGCGAGGGGAAAAAAAGGTTAGTAAGCAGTCGCACTCTCATTTTATTGTTTGTTTTACGGAACCTCTAGAAACTTAAGGTTATTGGGATTTTATATTATAATCCAACAAAAAGTAGCTTATGGTTTTGTAGTGTAAAGGAAAGGATGCTAAGTTTTTGAGATATTTTACAAATAAAAACCTTAAAAATGTGACATACATAAACATGCGTTTTAACTCTGACACGTCTAGGTGAACAAACGACCTCAAAAAGACCAAAGAACACAGCAGGTTGGGTCAGGAAGAAGATGGTGCAAAGCTACAAAGAAATGACCATCCAACCCTGCTGACCGCCCTGGCAAGAGCAGTGAATGTGATGGGCTCCACAAATTTAGCATTTATGGAAGAGTAGTGGGTTTTCCTCATCTTGCTTTGGTCATATGAGACCACATTTGACATCTTTGACCTCTGTGCAAAACTATGACATGTCTCCCTTTACTTGTCATTCTCACTGTAAAGCATGGCAGTGGCAGCAACATGCTACGGGGATTCATTTTGTCAGGAGAAAGGATATTGTTAACGTTGATTAGAAAGGCTAAAAACAGGGTAAATGTGGAAGAAATCCTGTTAGAACATAGGAAAAGACTGGATGGAAAACCATCTTGTAAATACAGCCCAAGCTGCAGTGAAAGGGAATTACAATTAATTTTACAGAATGACTGTGTAATATAGTTTCCTTATCCTTAAATAACTCAGTTCATTTCTCAGGCTTTCAAATTAGGTTGTGTTTTTTTGATGAGAAAACCTTGGTCTAGTTGTTTCATGTAGGCACAGCAGGGTGATTAGCTTTTGGCAGGATGTACTTGTGTGTTGTAACACACATCAGCATTGGATGGATTCAAGTGAGAAAATGTGTACATTTTACTGTTCGCCGTTGGATCCGTCTCTGTCGAGTTCATGAACGCGTTCCCCATCCGCTTTCGTCAGTAGAAATGTATGAGAGTTTAACGTTCCAGTATGAATTGTAACTGCCTTTGAAGTTGTCAGCATTTTAACAGTCACTTTAAAAAAAGAAAAAAAATCCAGTCTGGCTGGATTAGTAATTCACATCTCTGTTAAAGATATGACAGATGGATTTTGAAAGAAAACTGCTGAAGGGGACGGTTGTAAATCCCCTCCGAACCTCCACCCCTGGGGTTTAACCCTTCATTAGCCACAAGCTCCCAATCAGAGTCAGAAGTCCTCCTCTCTGCGGTCGTCTTATGCTGGTGTGTAAAACGACGGTATAATTAGAACCCACAATGTTTTATTTCCAGTTTTATGTTGGCTCATAAGGAACAAGTGGCTCAGCACAGCTGCTCCTCACAGCAACCAGGGACTTTAGGGGATTGCCTTCATATGATAAATTTACTGCAGTTCAGGAAACACGCTGGGATATTGGTTGTCTAGGCAGAATGACTGACAACAAATAAAAAAAGGCTTAATCAGCTGTATTTCCTATTCTGTAAGCTGACGTAAAGCCAAACCACTTTGGGCCTTTTTGGTGTTGTCATGTGTTTTGTTTAATTAAATTATTTTTCTCCCACAAGCTTCACACATCATATAGTCAGAAATGTGCTTTGTTTTAGTAAGTAAGTTCAAAAAGTCTTAACTTGATTAATTTATCTCAGAGTGATGTTTTTCAAACTAATGTTGTTTGAAAAACTTAGCTAAGGGAAGCAATGTCCTGAAAACATCTGCATGTGCATCTGCAGTCCACAACTCGAGAATAATTTCATTCACATTCTTGATCTGGCTTTGCTCTACAATCTCTTGAAAGTTTTAGTTATTTTAACTTTTTGCGACTGCTTTTCCTTCCACTCAACTTTCCATTAATCTCATGTTGTCCTTTTGAAGGGTGTCCATGACTACGTGTTGAACAGCAGTTTCTTGTATGATTTTGTTATACTTTAACATAACGTTTGCATTATAAGTCTTTGTTTTGAGCTCATGTAATATTGTTCATTTTCTGAGGTGTTGAACTCAGTGCTTTTATTGCCCATAAGCCATAACTGTCAACATATTATCAGAATATGTTTGTTTTAGAATTGAAGTTAGTTAACTTTTAAATGATGTTCTACTATCGAGACACACTTGCCATTTCTGAGCTAAAACATCTAGAAAATGTCAAAATCCTATTTTGTAGCATCCCATAAAGTGTGTCATGTAAACCGTGTGCTCGACATTGTGCGGATAAAGACCAGGGCTACGCCATTGTTCTAAATGTTGAAATCCAACTCTGCTGCTTAATCTCCTTGAGTGTTAAGATTTTGTTCAAATAATGCGTGTGCTGGAAGGGGATCTGCTCAGCCCTTCAGCCTCTAATTGTGTGGACAAAGAACGTGACAGTCCTATTGTTCGACTCACGCACCCTGCGCTGCCACATGAAAACGGAGCGGAGTCTACCCACCTTAGCTCAACCACGTGATTGCAATGAAACGCTGAGCTCCGTTGCTCTCTTGTGATTTCAGTCACATCGCAGCCCTCTTGCTGTGCACCTCCACCCCTCTGCCACCCACCTCAAACACCTCCCCGCCTGCCAAGTACATAGGAAAGCAAGTCATCCAGGGCTTGAGGGCTTGAGTGAGGGCCGAGTCCCTGCAGGGAATCACAATGAGTCCTCCGACGCTGTCCTTCCTCGGACTGTAAAGCATCAACAGCCTCCCCCACTCACATGGCCACCATGGGTTGCTTTTGTCCCCCTTTGCAAGAGATTTTCCCCCCCCCCATGTACGCATACAACAAAGCTTTTCCTCTTAGAGAGGGGTTGCTAAATATTGTACTGGATTATTCCAGACTTTAATAGACTTGAATGTATTGATTTCTTTTTATTTTTAAATTTTTTATAACATTCTGAACATTTGCATATGATCTTTTTTTTCCTCTGAAGCTGTTTGAATATTAGCTGGGTCTTACTAATAGCACATCTCAAAAACATTAAAACAATACAATGCAAAAATTGACTTCTGATTTTCAGAGCGGAGTGTGGAATAGAGTCATTTTGCTGCTTTTATGGCTTTTGGGCTTTGTTAGATCAGATCTAAGTGAGGGATATATTATTCCAAATGCAGATTGTACATTTTAGTAACATTTTGTTTGCAAAATAAAAAAGAAGCCGTGTTGGTGCTTTGATTTGTGTTTTAAGAAGCAGGGATTCTTTTCAACAGTTAGTGAAATTTAGATTCTTGGATGAGTATGCATACATTCAAAAACAAAAGGTAAAATGTTAAAACCACTGTGACATGTAGCAAATTAAACAGGGAGAATGTCAAGTTGTCATAAATCATTGTGGAAACCACTGAATTCATGAATTATTACTAGACCTCAAACAGTTTTTTTTTTTAGAAAATGAAAGGGCAAAACCAAGCTGGATTAATCACTTTTCTACGCAATATTTAATATTTTCCATACTCGGAAATTGAAAACAACTAAATCATTATTTTTCTATTCTTTTCAAGACTGGGTATAAACCTTATATATTTATTTTTGACAAGAAATTAAAAATTGGTTTCGGCAATCTGATGCTGTGTGATCCTACTTAAATCAATAGAATTATCCGTTTTGTGCTCGAGGTGCTAACATGACTCGAGGTTGTTTAAAATATAGTCCTCAGGTATTTATTTAGATGAGCTCCTTGCAATGATTTGGGGAGCCAACTAAACCAAAATCACCCCCAAAAGTTTTTCTGAGTACAAGATTTAATAACTTTTAATGCTGCCATGTGAGTGTTAACATTGACAATTACCTAAATAGGATGATGTCTTTTGAAGTCATCCTATTTATATAGTTTGGGTTCATTTTCTGTCTCTCTGTATTTTCTGTTGGGTGTGACAAAGATGACTGAAAGCTTGGCAAAAAAAAAAACCTTCTACCATATATTTTTCTTTCTAGAAATAGACATACCCTTATCACAGCTGTGTTTCCAATTGTACAGATCACACCTCCTGATGCTGATTGTAACATATCCTAGTTTCTCTTTAACAAATATGCAGTCGTTAGCCACATTTTTAGCTAAATCTTTGTAGTACCTGTTTGGACTCTTTTTACTTTCATATCTGTCTTAGTTGGGATTAATTAGAAAAGGTGTCAGAAACACTCCTGAGATGTTTTGATCAGCAATAAGTTGTAGTTTATTTAATCAATGCTCAGCTGGTACTATCGCGGGTCAATTCCATTCGCTGCTTTACTTGTTTCCTTCGTAAAAATGACCCATGCAGCTGAGCTGTACCGGGGCACTCCTGGGCACCCTTCATTTGTGGGACAACACAGTCCAGTAATTTAGGAGACAGAAAAACATCACTGGTTTTGACAAGACACAAGACGCTTTTTGTCACCCAATGTGACAGGATGTTAGCCGTTTAGATTAAACCCCGCCTGCCTGGTGAGAATCGAACGGGAAGCGGAAATGCTCTCCTGAATACACACAGGACCATAAAATATGGCACCACCACCAGTCTAAATTGTTGATCTAAAAGCAACATGGCTCCATTATTTCAAGCTCACGACCATCTTTTACTCTCCACTTTTAACTGAGCCAATGTGAATTGTTGCCTCAGTTTCCTGTTTTCAGCTAACAGCATCACCTGATGTGGCCTTCTGCTCAATTGCACTTTTTCCACTGGTTCACTTCTTAAACTGCTGTTTTACTCTTAGTTTACGGGCTTCCTCTCTATAATTAGTCACATTAACTATACTCTTTAATACTATTAAGCACCTTCTCTTATGTGGTGCAAGATCCATTGGCAAGCATAGACAAAAGCATTCTTGTAGGTTAAAGTGCCTCCAACCAGGTACACTGGAAAGTGAAATCTAGTGGGTATTATTTGTAAACTCTATGGTTGAAAAGAAGCATATTCTATATAGCTTACGTATTCAGTTCAAGTGAGATCACGTTAAAAACGTTCATGTACGACACAGGTACTGAGTATTGACAGAGCGATGTGTTAAAGTTTAGTTTGAGGAGCTTCCTTTGCTTTTGAGAAGAAAAAAGAAAAAGAAGAGAATCGTGGGAGCAGGGTCAGGCTTTTGGAGGGTCAGGAGTGTTGCTGTGGCATTGCTAGCCTGTGGTACACCTCAACAATCTGTGCTGACTAGCTGCCCAGAACTACTGTGCACTGCAGCAGTTTCCCATGGGTCAGATGGTGACTGAGTGCCCAGTTATATCTTCGCTGTGACACATGAAAGAGCCTTTG
Source organism: Micropoecilia bifurca (assembly GCA_903067075.1). Taxonomy (NCBI): domain Eukaryota; kingdom Metazoa; phylum Chordata; class Actinopteri; order Cyprinodontiformes; family Poeciliidae; genus Micropoecilia; species Micropoecilia bifurca. The sequence continues at coordinate 36,897 of CAEGAF010091527.1, read as the reverse complement.
TGGCTAGAATTGAAAAACACCTTAAGGGTAATTAAAAAAAAAGCTGAAAGAAATTAGATGTTTGCAAAAGGAAGGAGAAACAACCAACAAACCCTCAAATAAAAGGCACCACTGTTGGTTGCCAACATGAAAAACTTCCTTTTTAAAAAAATTAGTGTGCCCTTGAGTAGTTTGGATACAAAAATGTCTTTGTAAACTTAGACTAACCTTAATGTGTTGCTTTACGCGACTGAGATAAAATCTGAATAACTCGAAGCTGAATATATTCTATCTAGATTTGTAGAAAACTGCACATTTAAAACAAAATAATGCTGACATTTATCATGAACTTTAACACAGCTATGACAAATTTACAACTGATAATGCCTATGTTTTTTTTTTTTAGGTCCCAAATCAGATGATCCTCCCAAGACTTGCAACCCTAAGCAGTTTGCCTGTAAGGACCATGTGACCTGTATCTCCAAAGGTTGGCGCTGTGATGGGGAGAAGGACTGTCCAGATGGCTCGGATGAATCGCCAGATATCTGTGAGTACGCCCTGATAAATGGCAACAACTCTCCGCAGGGTTGTGTTCTGTCCAGGCCATTGGAAATGATTAATTTTTGCTTGGTCAATGATTCTGTTTTTTTTCACAATAGTCTTTTCTTTCTTCTTCCTCCCAAAAGAGACATCTTCCTTTCTGCTCACGACAGTATAAATTATCATCTGCAAATGGCTGTACAGAGACGAAAATGCAACACAAAGACAGTTTCGCTTGTACCTGAATAACGATGCCGCTTTTGCCCTTTCTGCAAAGGACACCGCTTTGCTGAATTATAGCTCTAATTATGCAGTCTTGTTTAGTCTGAACCTCTCGGGTCTGTCTGCTCTTGTCTAGGCTCCTTACAGTCTCTGAGAAGTCTAGATTCTGGCCATTTCCACTTACAATCTCTCAGGCCATGTGTCCGTAAACCGTCGTGGGTAAAAGCATTCCTTTTGTTTAAATGCAGGCACTAAGGGAGATTTTTACCATCTGGTCTGTGCCACACCTTGCATCCGTCATGCCACAAGCACTCTCACCACAAGGATTCTTGCCCTAGTCTGGCATGCAAAGACAAGCTACTGACGACAAACATTAAAACATGGGTCATGGATAGGAACACAACTAAGCATTAACACAGTGGCACCGACTGTTTTATATGGTTCACTGTAACATGATGTTTTGCGCGGCATGTAACTGGGAGGGTTGTAATGAGATCTTGCACGATAATAAAATATATTTTCCGCCAAAGTCGGGTCCAATTACCGCCAGCATGTAATTCTGTCTGGTGGAGGGAGGAAGAGCTTTAAGCTTGACCCCATTGTGCATCTTTGCCTGAGACTCTTAATTTGAAGTAAGAAGTAAAGTAACTCTTCAGTTACCCTTCTATATCACTATTGTTGTTGTATTTAGCATCTTTCCAGACTCCTCTAACGACTTCTTTTATCCCCTAAAGAAAAGTAATTTTTTTTCTGTGCTATTGAAGATACTAAAGAGACCTTCACTACTTTTAAGCTGTTTCAAATTGAAATTATCAATCAGTTTGTAACAACTGAGAGTTCAATGACTCCTTAACCACTGTGTGCCAACAACGCTAAACCTAGAGTCTCGTTGGGGGTTTTCTTATCAATGCTAAAATCTAAAGGGCTCATTTAAAATAACTGTGAGACTGAAAGACAGACAAGACACTAATAAGTTGTATAAACACCAGGAGATTCTGCGATTGTCTAACAAATTGTTCTTAAAGACTCTGAAGTTGGCATTGGCTTCAGCGCTTTCTGTTGGCTCTAAACTGATTTTTTACAATTCAGGTAATTTACGTAAATTTATTTGGTGGGCTTTACATTTATTTGTTGATTTCAGAAGATAGCTCTGTATGCATTTGTAGGAACTGAACCTGACTTTCAGTGGAGTGGCTTGTCTTTCACTTGGCAGTGGTGTCTGACATGATGGCACTGTTCTAAACTGACATTTACCTGACAAGATAACAGTTTACAAGAATATTATAATTGTCATCTGCTTCAGATCTCCTTCCTGGGGTTAAAGGAAAAAGTCTATTTCAGTTTTCATTTGTGTTTTTTCCATTTTGTACAGAGTGCGGATCACATTTGTACATTTGCAACTGCAAAGTATATTGCAAAGAAGTTTTGAATTCGGAGTTTCAACAAAAATAATGATGCACTCTTCTCTCTTTCTCACGAACCCAACACGATATCTCGTCTCATCTCATGAGTCACATGCATTGTTGCACTCGACAAAAAAAGGCATTCATTTACTAAATCCCACACAAAAATAAAAGAAAACAGGGCAGAACATACTCTCAGATAGATCAAATTTCACTCCTCGATAGATCTGCCCTGATTGTTGCTAACTGCTAATCTCGGTCACAAAAACTTCCCAAAGTTGAGGCCTTTGAACAAAATTTTGAGAAGGAAATAATCAGTTTGGTTATGTAAATAGCAGCAATCTTAGGTGATTTCATCTATGTGTGCAACACCTAATTCATTCAGTCAAACCACATTCATCCAGTTAGTGTCCTTTTATGTTAAGCAGATGAACTGAGTGAGTTTTCCACAGCACTTATGTAATTTAGTGACTCAGACAATGGTGTGATTCTTCCTCTGCAGGGAGAAGAGGAAAGCAGTGTTTCACCAGAACATCAAGATATGTTCTGCTCAATTACACTTTCTCCACTGGTGCGCTGCTCTACCTGCTGTTTTACTTTGAGCTTGATGTTCCTCTCCATCAATGTTGGTTTTTGAGTCAGCCATAATAACTATGCTTTAGTTACTTTATAGCACCTCACCTCGTGTGGCTTACAGTTTATTTGCAAAAATAGACAAAGGTAAGGTGCCTGGTAGGTTAAAGTGCAACCACATTTGGATTTTTATCCACAATTATAGACTTGTTCTATTTATTAAATCTAGGGAGTGTTTGGAATGGCGAGCTGCTGCAGCTAAAGCTAGAGTGATTGAGCCTGAAGAGGCATAAAAAAGAGAGTTAGAAAGTTTGGAGAACTGCTTTGGCTCTGGAGTTTGTTCTTCATGCTCATGTTGTTCAGTAAATCTTTTTATGCTCCCTTCTGGTGGAGTGTTCTTTGTAAAAATGTTCTAAGTATATATTTGAAAAGAAAACATCTTATGGGAAAATCTGACCAAACGTTGCTGTAAGCTGATATCTACTAAGATGTTACAGTGATTAGTGGAAGCAGAAATGTTTCTACTTTTCAGGCCTGAACTGTCATCTCTTAGTTTTAGTGTTTTTCATGTTGTAACTGTTTTTATTTATTTATATTTTTTACATTGTTGTTAAGCATATTAAAGAAATATTCTTTGGATTATTTTGAGATGTCTTCGATACATAAATGGGATGATATTGTAATGTATGTAATTATGATTTAAAGATGCTAAAATTCATGCCTTTGTGTTCTTCATCTGTTGTGATATTGTCACCAGTTTTTATTTTTCATACCTCTTTATAAACGAAAGTGAATGTTGTACAGAAGGTCTTTAACCTCCTGTTAAAAGCTGTTTTAATAAGAATACGACCGGTGATTTTTGCATCACAACATTAGTAAATAGTGGCAACTTCTTAGTGTTTCATTCATCCATCATTCATCCATCATTCATTCTGTGTATCCATCCGTTTCCTTTGCATTTTTAATATTTAAAGAAGGGCCCCTTTAGAAACAACAGTCATGAATTCATGGTGAGCATTTGTAGTCATGCTCCAAAATAGGCAAAAATGAATGGAAAACTCTGAATATTCAAAGTGCAGAAAATATCCCAACATTTTATTTAATAATTATTATTTGGGATATTTGATTATTATGAAAACTTATTTGAAAATTATTTTAAATGTTGCCTTTTTGCACCTTGTTCTGCAGGTGTCTTGCATTGTCAGTAAAATAAGTCAGTTGTCAAAACATCTATTAGGGATGCACTGATAACAACAATATTTTGAGGAGAAATTGATATCCAGTACTAATATTGCTCCTATGGCCGATAACTGATATATACCAATATTGGATACATCTCCCTTCCCTTTCAACACCATGAAAAAACAACCACCATCCCTGAAATTGTTTCTCTCATTCAGTTCAACACCCAAAATCCTGCATTGGGTTTTAATTAGCTGTAAGCCACGATCATCAAAATTTACTGAAAAATAATGAAATATATAAATTTGTGTACTGACTCTGTATGAGTTATATTTTTTTTTATTGAATTGCTGAAATAAGTTAACTTTTCAATTATATATTCACATTTATTGAGATGTTAAGGTATAATTTAGCCATATCACGCAGGAAGATGAAGCATGGTTGGGATAGAATTTGATGACGGGGTTAACACCTGCATGAGTCACATTTACTGACAGAAAAATGTATGAGAATCTGGCCAGCAGTCTGGCTCGCCGTCAGCATTACTCCGTATCCAACATATTAACAAGCCCACAGTCTAAAGATGCTGACATACAACATGTCAGCTGCTCATGGGATGCAGTGCCAGAACTCCACTACAGAAGCAGAAGTCTGTCTTTAGCTCCTCAGAATAATTACAGCTTAGATGAACAGCTTGGAAATGACTGGCAATTAGATCCTCAGACAGTATGGTGCTGAGAAGGATACTTACTTCCCGCAATATCTACTAGAAGAGCAGACCAAGGACCCACATGAGACGGGTATATGCATTTGCAGTACCCATGCGCTGACGACATCTAAATGTATAAACATCATGAACAAAACAGGTGGGAGAAACAAAAAAAAAATCTTCAAAGATGATAATTAAGCCAAATTAGGGCAAGCTATGAAGTTTTCATAATAACCATCCAGTCTGAGAGAGAAGGGAATATTACAAGCAGATTATTAATTGCACTTTTCTCAAGCATACTTTTCATACATTCTGAAGCATAAACAAGTGTTCGTGTTGGCATCGTACACCACCTGCAGAGTCAGTCTTTCATTAACAGCCAGGACAGACTGGGGGGAGGCAGGCAATCCCTCACTGGGACAGGAGCTCAGCCAAGCAGGGAGAAGACGGGAGGACTCCGCAAAGCAAACAGAATAAAAAGAGGAAAGAAAATCAAATCCTTTTTCTTTTGTGTCTTTATGTATCAGAAAACTGTTTTTGGCCGTATATAGCAATTAACTTGAATTGGAGATAATGTCATAATTATAGTAGCAGGCACCACTTGGTTCTCTGACAACATTAACACACGGAATTAAACTGTGGTTTGGTACATGTTGGAACAAAAACCTAAAGGATGGAAATTTTCTTCAAGCTGAATGCCAAAAACAAAATAATGAGTGCAGAACTGTTTTTTTTTTTTTACCGCCAGTTGGACAAAGATAACTGTTACTACAACCATGTTTTCTGCTACATCTGTAAAATGTATTTTGACACCTATGTCAATTATATTCTTGTAATCAAACCACTAACTGCTGACGACGAAATAAAAATGAAAATGTTTCAGTTTAATGACTGATCAACATTATCAGATGGGAGCAATGTTATTTCTAGTGGTAAGTTTCTCCAGATAACTTTCATCCCAGGGTTCATTGACATTTGTATATGTTTTTTGGACTTAATGAGTGAAGTTGTTTATTTTGTGACCCTTTAATACTTGTTGATTTTATTAATATGCCAGTTAAGTCACAAATTTTCCGTCAGTGAGGTGTTGTAAACTTCCAAGTACATGGTGAGATGACCCAGCTTAAAGTAAAAAGTGGAAAGTGATGTGGACATTGCAATAATAGTAAAGATAGACAGTGGTAAATGTGGGTGAATCAAACTGATATTGTAAGTTAGCAATAACATCACAATTATATGTTTATAAAGAGCCACCCGACTCCTCGGCTTCCATTCTTTTTTTTCTTTGCAAAGGCCTGTTGATGTCCCCATTCATTTTCCTCAGGCCTGATAAAACTGGGAAACAGCTGAAATTGACCCCTGACAATCAGAGTTGGGGATCACTGCTTCTGTTTTTCTTTCTGCTTTAGCAGATCTGATTAGTGTCTTTTCATCTGTGGTCTTTTAGAAAACAGTCAGTTAAAATTGATGACTGTTTAACCAGCCTCTTCTGAGCATAACATGCTAACGAGGCCATTCACTCATTTCAATCATCAGGTCAAAAAATTAATGGACATGGTTATTGCTGACTATGACATTTATATCCTCTTCTTTTTGGAGAGGCATGAGGGAGGGGCATTTTAGCAGGTCGGCCTGCTAAGTCTGGTAACGTGATTAGTGATTTTCTTTTCTTCTCACGGCCATCTCCATCGGTCCTTTCCATTATTTAAACCTAAGAAAACCTTTCAGTCTTGGAGCAAGAAAGAACAGCGTCTGTCAGTCCAAACGTCTGTGGTTCAATTTATGTGTCAAACTTTCTGAAAAGGTAACTGAACCCTGTTTTCCTCTCCTGCTTTCACAAGCATGTCAGCTTCAGTGTAACAGATGGAGAGGAGTGCATTTTAGCAGGTGGTGGTGTGTAGTCTAAGAAGTCATGAGTCAAATCTGAATAGGTGAATGCGTCTTAATAATGTGAAAAGTGCTTTTGATGATTGGGAGGACTAGAAGGGAAGCATGAAGGCAGTTGCTTTCTCTCATTCTAAGCTAATCTTGCGTTTTCAGCTGCAACTCTGTGGAACGTCTCCCCTCTCTAAATCAGCTTGTCTTACAAAACTAAAAACATTGCTTTTCTTATTGCCTTTTGTAGGTTAGTACAGGTTTAAGTGTTGATTGTAATTTAATTGGTCCCACAAAGAATTAGTCAGCTGACGTTTTGTTCATCAATGAGTCTTTTTTTTTTACGTGCAAAACTTTGCTCAGTGTTTTCTTGTGCTTTCTTACTCTTTGGTGGGTTCTGTACTATCTTAATGTTGCAGCTGAGATCAAGATTCATCAAGCTAAGAAACTTTTTTCCAGCCTGTTATTGTCCAATGTTGGTGAATATGTACATTACTGCCTTAGTTCCTTGTTTTTAGCTTTCAGGAAAGGTTCCCAGCAACAACGTCATCTGGTTTGGCCCATATGCTGCAAGGCTCAACCTGTTGTGAGATGATATTCCACATTCTTGAGTGGTTCTTGCAGCTGCTGATGGCTTTCTTTCTTCTTGAGCCCGTTGAGTCATTCTCCTGACCTCTAAATCATGCATGTCATTCATTTACTTACTATTCGCTAGATATTTGCTCATTTTCTGACCATTCTTTGCAAACTTGAGATATGCTGGTGCGTAAAAATCCCAGTTGAGTTTCTGAAATGCATAAGCCAGCAGCACATCTGGCACCAACAGCTAGCCATGTTTAAAGTCACCTTGATCTCCTTTCTCTTTCCAGTGGTGAATCTCAGCTTAAAGTTCAAAGAGTCATCTCCATGTCTGGAAGCTTAAGTTCTTTCAGGTTGTGCCACATAATTAGACTGATTGCTATTTTTGTTGGAAAGTCATTTAACAGATTAGCAGTTTGTTTATTTTGAATTTGTCTCTAGCTTCTCTTGTCTAGTGTCTAAGGAGTCAGGCACATCAGAGAAAACAAATGCATGCTTTTCGAAACTATTGCAATCCAATCGTAGCTGGTTTTTCTAAACTCTTTCTTCTCTACCAGAACCCAGCAGTCAGGGTTCTCACTTAGGCGCCAATAGCGATCACCTTACTCTTTTACAAGCATAACACTGACTGGTAAAAACATTCAGAGTTTAGTATAAAATCCTTTAGCACTGCATGCATGGCTTTTAGTAGACAAAGCTTAAACCGTACTTTTTTATAGTAGGACTTTAAAAGATTGGAGTGTTTTAAATATTTTCAGTATTTAGCTGCCTTATTTGTTCTTTATTCCTCCGTTAATATGTAAAACAACCGAGGCAGCCCTTCTTTCAAAAAATATCGACGGAAGGAATTTGAAAATGTTGAAGGCAATAGCTTCAATTTTAAGCCATCTTAGCCATCCGGTTCAAGAATGTCGTTGTGTCAAAACTGAGATTTCTGCTCATATTTCCCCTCAGAGCAGTCCCTATGAAAATAGACAAACTCCTTCTGTTTTTATGTCGAGCGAGTCTGTGTGCAATTATGATTCTTGCATGAACCACATTCATTGTGGTCGAGCCAGAGAATAGGAGCAGATGTTTGAATAAGCCTTTGCATGTAAGCACTTTCTCCATCTTGAGGACTGCTTGCCACTGAGGAATCTCTTTCAACATCAAAAAACCTTACGAAATAATTGTCTGGGCCTAATTCCTTATTGGACGTTTTTTTTTTTTTAGCCCTGATTTAGTATTTAAAAAGGACTACAAAGCAGTGGTGGAAATGGATCTCAGTCATGCACATACACTTCCCTTCTTTCTGCTTGCAGTGTAATCTCTGTCCATTTGCAGAGAAAATGCTTTAACTGATGGTAGATACCAGCTGTAAATAACAGTATTTATGAGGAGCCATCAGGTGCAGAGCAATTTATCCCTTTGCGTTTTAACATTAGTAACTGAGGTTCTGGTTGTTTCACCTCTGACTTTTTCCTAACACAGAAATGAGATGTCTGCTGCAGGACATTTCCTACCAACTATGTGTCATTTTGTAACCGCTAGAGGGAAGCTATGTACCCATTCTGAAAACTAACATTTCAAAGTATCCATGTGTTTTTTGTCAACAAAAAATGGCAACATACATAATTAAAATGAGTAATGTAATTAAAGTGTCTTCTTGTCTTAAGCAGGAGAGTTTTGAGTTCTGACTCCAAGAAGCAAGAGCTTGTTTAGAGTTATTCTACTAGATCAGATCAGATCAGATCAATTTATCATTTTTTCAAGTTAGTTGGCCCAAGCTGGATATCAGACCTTAAAATGAATCAAAATGGGGTGTAATACAAGCGTTGCAGCAAATAATATGCAGTTAAATTGTATGTGGGATTTTTTACAGTTGTATGTCTCAATTTATTTAAGTACAAATATTTGTACAATAAGTACAATTTTACAAAGAGGCTGATAGAGTCATACCTGAGACGATCCTCCAACTGTTTGGAAAAAGGCCCAGCAGAGACTGCAACAAATAATTAAGTCTGCAGAGAGGAGCTTTAGGGATTATATTCCTTCTATATCCACAACTTGAATGGGTCTAAGTAAGAAAAAGTTCAGCAGACCTTTCTGCAGACCCTACACATCCTGGTCACAAGCTGTTTACGCTTTTATTTTTTAGGTTGGAGCTACAGAGCACTATTTGCCAACAATAAAACAACAGCTACCGCACAAACATTTCCTTTCCCCATGTTGTCTCTCTCCCATGCATTCTGGCAGTAATTCAACCATATCTTTCTCTTAAAAAGCAAAACAAACAAAACCTGTATGTATGTATACACATACTATCAAATATGCTCTTATTTTTATTTCCCTCCTTATATATTTGTATTTAAAATGACTGTTTTGTGAGCAAGGTGGAACCAAAGTTTTGTTTTCCCAAACTCGTAAACAGCTGATTCTTCTTTTTATACATAAACACACACATGCACACGCGCCCACATACGCACACACACGCACACACACACACACACACACACACACACACACACACACACACACACACACACACACACACACACACACAAATCCGTTCTTACTTGTGCTGGAAAGTAATTTTGAGTGGATATTTCTTGGAATGCAGCTTCATAACGAAACTGAGTTACCCCAGGCCAGTGAGACTAAGGTCATTTAGTGCAACAGCAGCTTAATCTCTAGCATATAGATTTCAAATACATCTTGATTTGTTGGAACCAGACACTGTCTTTTAAATGTACATTTTAAAATCTAATTTCAGGAGTTTATCTACAACGTTGCTTTAACAGGATCGTTTCCTGAAAAACACTCCCAAACATGTAGCTGGTACAATTGGCCCACACACACTCGGAACATGCTGTGTCCTGGGACTGCACTGCTAAAGAGGTCTCTGCAGGAGGTTGGGGGGCTTTCAGCTAGATTATCTGTCCATCAAATGCCCTTGATGTTCCTCTAGACTGCAGTGGTGACCCGCTCCCTGTGACTGGCATGCCTGAGCCACAGCTCCTGGACGATGGAGTCAAAGCGACTGCTGGGTTTTTAGATTGTTGCGGAGATGTGGGGAAGGGAGGAAAAACAGAAAATTGAGCAGGTTAGCTTTTGGGCTGAGGAGAAAATAGAATTGGCTTTGTTAGACTTGGATCCTCCTTCTGTAAAGAAGGTATTTTACAGTACGGGTGGTGGTTGTATCGGGGTCTTTTCATGACTTGAATCAGTGATGTAGTTGCAGGGGAAACAATGCAGAGGCACGAGGGGCTGGAGAGGCAGTGCATCAGCCTCTGCCTCCACAGAGGAAGAAGCAAAGCCCCATAAATCCCTCCGGTCTGTGGCCCTGAGCCTTCCTCAGCTTCACCAGCCTATAACACACCACAAACACAGGACTTTCTCACGCCATGCAGGCACCACTTCTCCTCCTCTGCTGTCTCCTCCACACCCTGTCTCTTTCTTTCCATCTTTTCTTCCCTCCAGTTTCCCTTTGTGTTCCTTCCCTAAACCACACATGAAAAACTGACCTCGTGTCCATCTTCCTCATATCTCATCCTCTTATCGGCAGGGATGATGTTTTCCTAACTGTCTTTTACTTGGTAACTTTTATCACCGTTCCTGAAAGTGTTCATGCTATCCCCTTAACTTGGTCACTTTTGGTCAGATTAAAGTTTGTGGTTGTAACATTTTCTTTGGATTTTATGTTATTGGCTCGCACAAAAAGCGGAACAGAAAATCTGTATTTTGCTTCCTTTGTCTTATACCTCCAAGTAAAATCCATCTGTCATAAACCTATCATCCAAAAGCTGAAAGGGATGATGGCAAAACTGCAAACCTTGCAAAATATGGCCATCCACCTAAACTGACAGGCTGTGCAAGGAAATCATTTATCTAAGAAACAGCCAAGAGATTGGTAGTAGCTCTGAGGGAGCTGAAGAACTATAACTCATGTGGAACGACGTGTCAATCGGGCAGCTATAACTGATGTACTGCACAAGTGAAGCCATTGTTGAAAGAAAGCTGCAGGAATCCACATCCGACGTGTCCTGCAAACCGTGTGGTGGGCTTGGAGCCAAAGCGGTGTCCATCTAATCGGATGTAAAACTGTAATGCAAATAAGAATGAGAAGAATATTCATTCATATGTGTGTGACGTTGCATGGATGACCCTGAAATAACCATCTCCTGTGGGAAATCTTAAAAAGTTTTTGCTGCCATTTTCAAAGCTAGCAGTATTGGATTCGCTGTCAGTAACATTCGCGTGCTCAGTTGTGCTTCCCTTCCACTTCAGTGTGTGCAAACATACAAGAAGCTGTGGTCACAGACCTGTCTTTGGTCAAAGTGGCGGGCTGCATGGGATGTGCCCCACCTCACACATGAAAGCCAATTCAGCTTGGTGGCCACTTTCATTGTTGCATCTATTCATTGAACATACTGTTAGTCTCAGATATCTATTTACAATACAGCTTTAAATGTGTACATGGCTATTGTAGTGAAATTGTCTCAGATTAAATTTCACTATTTGCAGGTAAATTTATTTAATTCTTGCAGCATAATAATCAATATGTCTTATATTGTAGCAGAGTGTATTGCACCATCTAGTTGGCTGTGTACCACTGCTTCCTTTTTCTGTTTTTTGGCACAGCCATTGGGCTTGTTGTGGAGTCTGTTGTATATTGTGATGCCAGAGTGCTGAGAGTTGGTCAGTGGATGGGCCTGGCTGTCAGAATGAATAACATAATAATCGAAGCTCACAGCAGACTGTATTGGAGTCAGTCAGGGGCTGCCATGGAACTCTAGAGCAGAAGGAAACACAGGCTTTTTTAAGTCCAGACAAAGGATCGACAGGGGCTCTAAATTTAAGGCCATTGCATAAGTATATGAGTCCTGAAGGGCGGGGGATGGTCGGATACGAAGCTGGAGGTGTTGAAAGAAGACATTTAAAGAAAAACGGCTTCCACTTTGCCTCATGTCCACATGATAAAATTTGAGTGATGGTAAAAAAAAAAAAAGCGTTAATGCAAAATGGTGTGATGGAAACTCATTTGCTGAATAAGTTCTGTTATTTCAAACTTTCCCATCTACTGGTGGGTTTGTGTACTAAACTAGAGAAAATTTTTAACGACTGCAGACCTCCAGCCCAGAGACGACTGTCAGCCAGGGGCGGCTCGTCAGAGGCTAGCTGGGACTGGAGTGGTAGAGACAGGGGTTATAGCAAATTTGCTATATTATGTTCAGCCTTCCTGTTATCCGCTTCATGTTTTGCTCTCTTGCAGCCAGAATGAACAATGGATTTGCTTGAGATAGTTTTCTCCTTAATCTCCTTGTACTTCCTTTGACTTCATTTTTAAACGCCTCACTTCTACCAATTTTAGTTGGTCTTAAATTGGTAACGTATTCACAACTAACTATTGCAATCATGGTGACCTGCTGTAGCTTAAGTTGGTTGTGTTTACTTATCAGAAAAGTTCAGCATTGCAGCTGGAGAAGTTGAAGTGCTTACTTCATAGTTTAGTCAAGTCATTTCATGACATAATGTTGATCCCTCTTTTGAAACATATCGTTCTTTGAATGCTCCTCATGATCTGGAGCAGTGTCTCCCAAACTTTATAGCTGTCTGATTGAACGATGTGTGTGTGCGTGTGCGTGTCAGGTGGGCGGGAGGATTCTTAGAGATTCCCTTTCTAACGTTTTTGGGGGGCACAATGAATGTACGTAGCTGGACATAGACAACAACACCAGTAGCCTACAGTCTAATTGTTAAGCTTAAGCTGGTGTATTGAGATTAGCCAGTCATCTTTTAGCTAACATTACCTGCCTCCAGCAGCTTTACTCAACTCAGTCTGTAGGTTTGGGAGGAAAACTGTGAAAAGTTCTTTGCTTTTTGCTGGTTTGCTGGCATGATTCCAACACAACTGCGTAGCTCTGCACAGCAGCAGCAGGTGTAAACCCATAGACATAATATATTATATTATGTGCGTGTAAACCCAGCGCGAATGTGGTAGCGCTCACGTTGCGTTTAAAGGCAGCTCGGAAAAACAGGTTAGCACATGTTAACAATAGATTAAACTCTTTTAACTGCTGATAAAAATGACAGGGGACACAGATATGGGAAGTGTGGAAGCCCCTACTGAGTCAAATACTGAGTCAAATCTCTAATCTGGAGGATGATTAGAATAAAGACTTATAAAAGTAAAAGCTCTTTGGAGATACAGCATGGTACAAAATGTAAACATGCCGAGCTGAGAAATTTAGTTGTCCTTCTTCTCAGATGCCCTATGGAAGCACAGGAGTCTGGGAATGAGCAGCTCTTGTTGTCACATTGATATTAAGTTATTTTTCAGCATCTCCACGTAGGAGGAACCTTAATCCCTGATTCGGTGTAAAAGAATGAGCCATTAGAACATTCAGTGCTCAACACATCCCAGTTTGTGAAATAAGCTTACACATTTTAAAGCTGGGAAAGACACAAATTCTTTCAGCTAATATCACTTGGATGACTTTCAGTCTCACTTATCTTAATATGCTTCCTTAAAAACAGTTGACAGATGCTAAACCCTTGGCAGGACTTATTTTTTCTTAGCATTTGCCGTTTATGTAAAAATCCCCGTGTTGGCACTTTATTGAATGTAAATGAGGTTGGCTTAGAGACACAGGCTGTAGGAAGGCTGATAATATGCTAACATCCAATTTCTTCCATAATCCAGATGTATTAGAAGTTCATTCTCTCTTCCAGCATTTTTCACAGAGTCCTGTGATGCGGTCATCTTTTTAAGCTCAAGTTAAAAACAATCATTGTAACAGTTAGCATGTGTGTCTGTGAGTTAACTATGGATACGGACGATAGTGGGCCTGAAAACACAATTTCTCATTCTTTCTCATTTCTTGTAATAACATTAATGTTTGGAGTTACCGGCCCTACCAGAATTATACTGCATACATCAACAACTCGCCAAAGTCCATGGCGAAAGTCACAGCTGCCCATATACAGCATGGAGATTGTCCTCAAGATGTTTAGGATTAAAATTCAACAGATTGATGAGACAAAAGTTAAACTTCTTTCAAGTGTGTTTTTTGTTACATCTAAGCTAAAAGTAAAACTGCATTTCAGAAAAAAAGATCTTCTGCGGTGATGCGATAGTCTGGGGATGCTGTGTTGCCAAACTGTCTGTATGACTGAGATCTTAAATTCTGTCACAAAATCCAGAAGGAGAATGTCTGGACATCAGCTTATGAGCTTAAGCTCAAGCACACTTGGACTAAGCAGCAGGTTGGTGGTCTGAAGCAGAGAGCACCTTTGAAAGGCTCAAAAGTATATAAGAATCTAAACATAAATCCAACTGATATGCTGTGATTTGACCTTGATCAGGACATTCAAGGTGACAAAACCCTCAACTGTGACTGAATTAAGTCAATTCTGCATTGAAGAGTTGTCCAAACATCTACACAGTGATGTGAAAAACGAATTGCCAGTCATTTAAAACATTGATATTTTATTTACTCAGGTTATCTTTATCTAATATTAGAATATCTTTTTTCTTAATGGAACTTGTAGATGTGACAAAGTGGCAAAAAACAAAATAAATCTGTTTGGTTCGTTATTGTAGGAACACATATTTTGGTTTATTATTAACTTAATTCCCGTGTAACCAGAAATGAGGGTCAGAGGGAGCCACAGCTGAATAAGTTCAAGATCAGAGAGTTTAGCGATGGGGGACATGCAAATCTGTACAGCTTGAGACGTATGCATCTTAGAACTCTGCATATCATTTCCTGTAGAAGGAGTTGAACTTTATTTTCTTTCCTCCAAGTGTTTCTCTAAAATGGGTCAGCAGATGTTATAAAGGGGGGGGATTGAGGAGGAGGAATAGGAGGAGGAGAAAGAAGAGGAAGAGAAAAAAGCAAAGGCAAACTGTTTGCAGTGTGGGTTGAATAGAGAGAGAGAGAGAGACAGAAGAGTGGGAGGGTGAGAGAGCAAAGGAGACTGCATCTTCTTTATATTCAGATGTTTCATGTGTTTGACAAGAAAAATCTGTTTTTGATGTTGCATTTTTTTCATGCAAATGATCACACGTTCAGGATTGCTCACGCTGATTATTAGCAATGTGTTAAAAGCGGTATACACAGTGGCTGCATGGTCTCAGTCAGAAGGTTAGAAAAAAACAAAACAACAACCTACAGATCTTTATTATTCTGTGACGATTTGATCTTTCAGTGTCAGGTAGAACAGCCCTGTTCTGGGTTCTGGGACAATAAAGAAGCTGTTGCATCCACTGTTCATTGATGGCTACTGCCTTTTGTTGTCAAAGCCGTAAAACCTGCCTCAGAAAAGCGAAGGCATTAGAAAAACCGGCTTCGTGAAGATGTTCTTTCACTGGCTGAGGTTATTCATTTTCACCACTCCTCTTTTCTCAATTTGTTTCATTTCTGAGATGTGCAAATAATCTAAAAGTAAACTATAGAAGAGCGATTTAAAAGAAACAAAAAAAACCTCCTGTCCTAATATTCAGATGTTTTGCTTGTCTTCCAGGCTCACACAACAGGCCAAACCAGTGTCCAGTCAATGAACACGGCTGCTTGGACCTGGATGTCTGCATCCATATGAGCAAACTGTGTGATGGAGTTTCTGATTGTTCGGATGGCTGGGATGAGGGACCTCACTGCAGAGGTAAAAACCACTTTCACATTACCTTCTTTGGCAACCAGAGATCCTCGATTATGCCTTTGGTTAAAAAAAAATGAAGTTAATCTAAAAAGTGTCACAGGCATTTGTATTTAGCCCTCCTAAGTAATTTGTCGAGATGTGAATACTTGTGCAGGGGACTGTTTCAGCACAGGAATAAAACAAGTACTGGTAGATGTGGATCCACATTTAAACTCCTCTCAATCTTTAATCTTAGTTAAATAAAGTTTTCTGGTTTTTGATATCACAGGTGATTTTATAACTTCATAAAGCAGCTCAGTCATGCTGCTGTCATCCTTGATCCTGCCGGATACAAAACACCCAGACACAGCTGAAAAAGGACTCCCATAAGATGTTGTATTATTATTTAGAAACACCAAAAGAATGAAATAGCACACTTGGTATTGGTACAAGGTCCAGATCTAAGCCGTATTACAGTATTATTTTAGCTGATTGAGCCACTAATGTTTAATGTCTTTAGAGGATTGCTTTGTTTTCAGCAAGGTGGTCTTGTGGGAATTACTGACAGAGAACGTTTTAAATTTCAGACATACAAACTTGTTCTCTTCTAGGAAAATAAAATAAATTAGAAAACAAACCAAGGACACTTCTACAAGTCCGACCCTGAATCAGGTCGTCTGTTCTAGTAAGTCTGACGCATTAATCCTCGCTTCTGTCACCCGTTGCTAAATATTATAGAGTTGAGTATTTTTTGTTTGCTGTCATTTAGAAGTTTTTGATTTAATGGGGTTATCAATTGACTTTTTCATCTTCGCATGTACTTATTAATGTTTTTATTAATTATTATTTTTATACTTTATTATCCCTTCCTTTTTATTTGTTCCTTCTCTCCTCAGCACACCAGTGGAGAAAAAAAATCTCCCATGGGACCACCTTGCTTAAATAATGACTGAGTTAATCATGAACACAGAGTGGAGCCTTTAGAGCCAATTAATCAGAACATCGACATGTTATTAGTTTGGGCCTGAAGAGCAGGAGCTGAGCACCGTTTGGATGATACGACTGTAAAGAGTAGGTGCATGTGTTGTCGCACGGTGGTCATCGCTGTCAAAGCGTTTTGCACGCCAGCGATGAAGTCATCAAGTCCCAGCTTGCGCTGCTTGTCCCCGAGGCGATGAGTCCAGCTGGTTTCCAGCAAAGGACAATGGTTAACCCTTTAAATGTTGATCTGCTTGTCGGTGCCTGCATGCACAGTCATGTGCGCACAGAGCAACAGTCATGCTGTGATGTCCTTGCTCACACACAGGCAATGTGTGTCGGCCGGGCGGCTGTTTGTGGGCCTGCCTTATTTTGGGGAAACTCTTTTACAGGCACCCTAGTGTTTGCTTGTACAAACTACTGGGCTGTGCAAGTATACCTGGCCACTGATTTCTGAAAGCGCACTTTGTTGTTATACTCAAGTAATTCTGCCAATGTTGTTGACAAGGCTGGTTAAAATGGTTGAGCGTGACGTTGATACGGCTAAAATAAATCGGGCTTTGTGAAGACTGGGATATTGTGGTTGGTGTTGGTACTGAGGTTTAGATGCAGCTGAGCTTCTTGGACCTCATGTTCAGATGTCCATTTGATTAAGATGGAAGATTCAGAAAGCCACTGACTAGCGTTATGAGGAAATGTCACATTATGGGTACCGGTACATCTTTTTATCGGTTTATTTTACTTTTGATTAATAATAATCAAAATTATTATTATGGACTGGTGGAATTGCTGTGTGTTGTCCTGCGTTAAGGTATTTTCTGTCCTGGTTAGTTGAGCTTGGACTTAGTGTGGCCTAAAGACAGGGTGCTGATTAAGTCTTGGTCCAGAAACCCAGGTGTTTTTCCAAGTACTATGAATGTCACGTTCCGACGTTATTTTACTATTTTCAACGTTTTCATTTATCCACAAAGTCAAATTTGTATTCTGTATGTTCTTTTGGCAGCCCGAGCTTTAATAAAGGACTATTCTGGTCACTGCAATAAAATTAGTGGAGAACCACTGTCATTCAAATCATTTAAGATAAACCACTCAATCCAGTGAAACACTAAATTGTCCTCTTTAACTTTATATCTTTGAAAATCTTATAGTGAAAACATTAATGTGGTTAATACAGTGCTTGTATTTCCAAGGTCTGTTTCAGTTTACGTGGTTTTAACTGACAGCAATGAGGTTTTTTTTTCTGGTTTCCTTATAGATAGTATCTTTCTTGTGAGCTGTTACTGACACACCAGAAACTGAAAAATCAGGTTATGGTGGCACTCTTAAGCATTTTACTTTGCATTAATTATATTTCTCCCTCTGTCTTTTCAGTAGATCTTTGATTATTGCAGAGGCCTCATGCAGGCTTATGTGTGCACTCTCACCAGCTACAGCTATGACTTATGGATTTTGAAGCTGCCTGTGCACAGACAGATATTATCAACTTTATTCACAAGTAGGTCTCGACCTGAATTAGTTTATTGGGTTTTGTTAGCAGAGCTATCTTGCTTGATAAGACATATTTTATTGCCAGTCATTAGGCATCATGAAGGGTAGAGATACTATAGTTTACGAGTAATTTTGTACTTCTTAACAGGGAAAAAACTTGAGCATTACATTTGGTCCATAATTTAAGCTACCATTTGTTTGGGAAAGTCCGAACTTTATTTGTTTAGGTTTTTGTCATTGGTGCTTTCGCTGTTAGGGACTGAATGTAGTCACTGTTTGCTCATTACTCAAGCTGCCGCCCTGCATGTTTACAAATGGTTACTTTGACCCCTTTTTGATTACGAAGCCTTTAAACCGTTCCCAGTAAGTACGCACACTGTTGGTGCACTTTCCTGTCTACAACTCAAGATACTTGAAGCATTTTATATATTTTATAGCAACTGTCTTTTCTTTAACTTAGAAGATGCCAGACATGCACACACCCTTCATCAGTATAAATATTCATTTCTCACAAGATTGAATTTAGTGAAAATGATCTGTAATGCAGAAGTTCAAAATTACATAACTGTCCTTCAGAAAGTTGCAGACGAACCACACACCTTACATTGGTGTAGTTTTCATGTATATATTACCCCTTTTTCCTTCGAAAATGCTGAAGTAAATTTAAATCAGTCGTTTTCCTGCCACTTATTTGTCTTTTAAGCAAAGTCTATACATTTTCAATGAAGCTGAAAATGCAAGGCCATTTCAAAATCTTAATGTTAGTCGACTTCATCTGTTCCAAAACCATTTTTGTCATCTTGATGATCGTTCTGGCGAAACTTCTAATTACATTACAGGAAGCTAAAAAAAATTATTTCACCGATACTGTTTCTAAGAAGAAGGGTGCCAAAATATACAACCTCAAGCATGCTGGCACCTTAATGACGGCTGCTAAAAGCATGTTGTTTTCAAATATCTACTTGTTGAGACATTTAGCAAAATATCAGCGCAAGCCTTTAAATATTATTTTAAACTTGTTTAGAGAACATCCATCTGTCATTAATTTTGTTTTTCTCTCCCTCGCCTGCACCCAAGACAACAAAAACCAGAAAAACTTCTCACCCCAAGATGAACTGATGACTCGCCTTATAATCTAGTCTGAGTGGCAGCCAAATAGAGATTTGTCTTTTGATTCATGCTTGAAGTAGAAATGAGGTAATGTGATAAAACACTCCATGAAATGTGTAAGCTCCCTCCAGGAAGCCTGAAAAAGGAAAAGGCATGTCTGCACTAGTTTCTAAACAGAGGAGAAAGCGAGGAATGCCATGCAGACCTTAACATGATTGAATAATCTGTTGTTACATTTGGGATTTTGTTCAGTTTTTTGCCTTCAGTTACTGACAGCAAAGGAAACAATTGTTAAATACATTGAGGAACTAAAATGAGTTAAGTTGGTTAAGTATGGTGATCAATTGAAGCCTCTTTTCCAGTGATCTAGAGTAAATTTTGAGAGGTCAGTAAAGAAGTGTGATCCTTGTTGGAACAAACTATCCATCCAGGTCTGGCTCTCCTTGGATGATGTCCCAACCCTCTCTGTGATATTATAGAGGCGTATGAGTTGCAGCTGCCCAACGTTCCTGGAAATTAGAGGAAAATGCATTATTTGTTCTGTCAGATTTAGTTGTTGCATGTTGACTCACTTCTTTAAATTGGCCTCAAGGACTGTCGGCTTGTCTCCATGTTGCTGTGATGGACTGGCGGCTTGGACAGGATGTAGCCCACCTGTTGCCCTCTCCAAGGATAAGCAAAGATATACAGCATATGTATGAATAGTGGTTCAGGTATTTCAGCATCTTGCCTTAAATCAATATGATGTCATTTGGTCAAGCAAACTGCTTCTGTTACCTACATGAAGGCGCATAAATGTTTTCATCTATGCAGTGACATGACGAGTTGCTTCATCCATTGGCCCTTTAGCAAACATCCAAAATCTTTTCATTGGCTTGAGGTTGTCTAACTGTGTATAATTTTTCTTTCCTCATTCTTATAACGTCTTCTGTGTCTGCCTTCTTTCCAGTTTACTAGTTGTCCTTTCCCGCTCTTGCCTCAAGCTTTTGTTTTTTCCTGCAGCTTTTGAACTACCTGGTCAGACATGGGCATTCCCATGTTCTTGTCTCTTAATCTGATTTCATTTTCGCTGAAGAAGTCCTAAGATTAAGATAAAATATTGATCAAGGTCTCTCAAGTGTGATGGATTACAGAAGGGAATACTTGTCAAGAGCAGTATTTATGTTTGTGGAGCTATGATTCCTGTCAATAGTCATGCAGTTATCTAAAAATGAAAGAATAACTCGTTCTTATCGCTACTTTTATTGTTATCACAATAGTACCACAGGATATCAGGATAAATCTTTAAGTTTATATTGCCCACTCCTACTATCAAGTAAAATATTTTCTACCAAGGATTTTGTTTTCAGAATACCAAACATATTATGAATAGTTTGGGTTTGTAATATTAAACTATGTATTTGTTCATAGTGCCCACCCATAGCCAGACACTAGGGTACAAAGTGGAACACAATGACCCTGGACAGAGGTACACAGTGTGAGTATTTTAGCTCTCGAGTTGCCTGTGGTCTCTCTCCCAGTGTGGGGCTCAGTGAATGGATTTGATGTGGGCCACAGTGTGAGCTGGGGGACTCTTTCTTTCAGATACGCCACAACAAAAGACTCATTATGACCCAGAGTGCCACAGGCTTTATGTAACAAGGGCCCTTCACTGGTCTACTCTTCACTCTTCACAGCTAGGCGTCCACTAGTTACTCTTTGCATGACCAGCTGCCATTTATTTGTTGGTTATTGCGGTAAATAGTCAAAATTTCTCGGTTGTCTTTATTTCTACTTGTGTAAAAAGTGTTTAAGTTTTGACATTTATTTTAAAAAAATAGCAACCAGAAATATGCTCAATTGTGTTTTTTGAACAGCTTTGTTGTTTTACCTTGGTAGTTTTGACATTAATATAAGTAATGTTTTTGCAAAAAATAACTTCAAATGCATAACTTCCTAGTCCAATGCTCCCAAGAGCGGTCTGTAGACGAATAATGAGAAGCATTGTTGTGATCACGTGCTGAAGGCACAGTGTTGAAAAAAGTAGGAGCTTCTTAAAGAGACAGAGGCCCAATTTCAGGGTGTTGAATGGTGTATACGTAATGTTTGATATATGCAGCAGGTAAAATAGTTACTTGATTGTGCCTGGAAAATGCAAATTACCAACGCTTTAAGAACCACTGCTGGAGACAGGATTTGTTTTCACCCAGTCTCATTTACCAGACGTCTTACAAAGGAAACAGCACAAAGTCCAGGGCATCTCAGGCTTTTGAGGGCTTTCAAAGCAACAACCTATAATAGGAAGCTGACCCTACTTATCTTAAAGCCTAGACATACATCTGCATGCACGCCCACACCCTGCAGAGGCCACGATGAAAGGATGTTTGGATTCCTCTCCCTCATTTCCTGCCAAAAGATACATCCTCCAGCTCTCTCGGAGGGTTGTGAAAGAAGTAATCCATAATCTTTGTGACACCGGTTATATGTCTGGAAAAGTTCATAAGAATCCTAACTACTTACGTTGACATTTCATTTTTTTAATAGTGTTTAACTCTGGATTTCTGTTTTCTTTCTATGTAGAAAAAGCACCAGAATGTGCCGCCTTTGGGTGCGAGTTTGACTGTGGAGTGACTCATGACGGGCCGCGGTGCTACTGCAGAACGGGTTACGAGGTTGCTGCAGATGGAAAGAAGTGCAAAGGTAGGTGGTAATTTAGCAGATGGATTCAAGTGCAGCCTACCTAAGTCTAAAAGCAATCATCCGATTCCATTTTCTGCAAAGAAAACAAACAAAAAAAAAAACAAGAAAACTGATTGTTTTTGTCTGATTATTTTAGGAAAAAGATAAATGTGTTCAAGGGTTTATGAAACAGCATATTCTGTAATACCCGTTTTCCTCTGTTCTTTGCCTGGTAGATTTCAATGAGTGTAGTGTGTATGGGACATGCAGTCAAACGTGCACGAACACAGAAGGAAGCTACACCTGTAGCTGTGTTGAAGGCTATCTGCTGCAACCAGATAACCGCTCTTGCAAAGCCAAAAATGGTGAGTAAAAATAAAAACAAAAAAGCAAAAAGAGGCAACATACACCAGTATTTACAGTTTCTACTGGGATTAGAGAG
Organism: Micropoecilia bifurca; assembly: GCA_903067075.1. Classification (NCBI taxonomy): domain Eukaryota; kingdom Metazoa; phylum Chordata; class Actinopteri; order Cyprinodontiformes; family Poeciliidae; genus Micropoecilia; species Micropoecilia bifurca. The sequence goes on along the minus strand of CAEGAF010091527.1, from coordinate 14,540 downwards.
GGTTTTCTGTCTGCTGTGGGAATAACTCATTAACATCTGTCACATCTGCGTAGCAACTCTTAATGTTTTTCTCCCGTATGCTTTGCAAAATCTTTGCTCAGAGCCGGTGGATCGTCTGCCTGTTCTGTTGATTGCCAATCTCCATGGTATCCGATGCACATCTCTGAGCGGCTCAGCGTCCCGACTGTCGGTCCCACACACCAATCAGACGATGGCGATGGACTTTATATATGCTGAGGAGACGGTTTGCTGGATAGATGTGGGTGATTCCCCCGCCGCCACTCAGCTGAAGTGTACCAGTATTCAAGACCTGAAGGCGAACAGCACAAGCATCCGACCTGTCAACATCACGCTCAGCCTGCACCGTAAGTGGTTTTTTTCCTCAGTATCGCACAGACTGATGTTGGAGTGACGTTTGTGAGGCATAGATCTAGTCTAAAGAGGATTTCTAATGGGTTTTTGTCTGACAGTGGTTTTCTTCTCAGCACTCTTCCATGCAGACAAGATTCATACAGTGTACAATTAATTATTGTTCTGCTGAATGGTCCATCTGAGTTGGGAGTATCAAGCTCCATGGACCTCTTGGTTTGTGTTTTTTGGATTGTTTTCTCTTCCCACTCTGACAGTTTAGGTGGACATGCCTGGTTACATCTGCAGTTGTGATTTATATAAACACACTATGCTTTAAACTTACCATTATTTCATCCTGATTTGTCTGCTGTGTTTCTTGGATTTCATGATTCTGTTTCTTCCCTAAATGCTCTTAGACAAACCTCCAAGTATTTCACAGAACAGCTGTACGTTGAGATTTAATTATATACAGATGGAATTGGTTGCATTGGATTTTTTTAGGGATGTCTAGTCAAAGGATGCTGAACACAAATGCATGCCATAGTTTAACTTAAGAACATTTTGAAAATCAAGTGTAATTTTTTCTTTAACTTTGTGCTCTTCTTTTTGTTTAGTTGCATTTTTTTCTCTACAATTTATCACAGTTTGTGGATGTATTGTGATAAAATGTATAAACAGATACATTGAATCTGACTTTTTAGGGATTTTAAATATATTTTACTTAGTTTATTTCAGAGCTCAGTTTAGTTCCAATTGAAATAAGAGAAGAGAAATGTAAATAGTTTTTTATCAACTTTTTTGTTTTTTTTTTTAAAAATAGCAGTTGTTGAGCGTAGGTTAAATTTTTAAAATACATTTTGGGGCACAAATTTAAAAGCTCCTCTTCAGAAAAAGGCATTGGATGAATAATCTTTTTGGTATCTCCTTTTCTTCTGGCTTTTCCATTCAGGGGTCATCTAGTCTTATTCTCATCATTCTCCATCCTCACACCAATTAACTTTATGTTCTTAATCATAACATCTATCGATCTCCATTTTGAGCTTTCTCTCTTGGCCTCCAGCCCTGTGGCTCTAGCATCCTCTGTCCAAGTCATCTCAGTCTTGCCTCTCTGACTTTATCTCCAGAACATTTAGCATGAGCTGTACCCTTCACTGTATTTGTTCCTGATCCTATCCATCTTCATCACTCCCAAAGAGAACCTCAACATCCTGAGCTCTGCAACATCCAGTTCTGCCTTCCGTCTTCTCCTGATCTTTAAATCATACATCACTCTCACTGAACACCTTTGCGTTCAGGCTTGCTGGCACCCTTTTATCACACCGGCAATTTTCTCTACCCTTTCCACCTGCTTGCGCACGATTATTCATCTCCTTTCTACCATCCGGACCTCAATTCCTAAACACCTAAAATCTTCTACCTCCTTTACTTCTACTCCGCATAACGTCACCGTTCCGCTTGCACTGCTCTCGTTTGCACGCATGTATGAACCATTTGAGTAAAGGAAAGTAAAGGAAAAAAATTTGATTTTGCAGTGTTAGCTCAGAATAACCCATCTTCATCCTTCCCATCTCCTTGTCCTCAATGTCCGATTTGATCTAGTGTGAAGTTAGATTTTTTTTTTTCCTTGGAAAACCATTTTTACTTTTATAAATCTTCCACAACCTGGACATTTTGTCCCAACAGATTTAGTGGCAAGATAATGCATGTTTGTTTATTGAGTAATGATGGCAAGTGAAACATCTGGCCTTTAGTTCACAAACACACGCACACACAATCTCTAACCACTAACACCCACACAGCTTATGACTGCTCATGTTTTTGAGAGTTAGTCATATAATGCTGACAGGAATTATGTTTGATAACAGACCAGACAAGTTTTATTTTTTTATCCTTTTGGCTTACGGCGTGGATGTTACATAAGAACGAGTTCAGAAATGTAGTCAAAACATGGAGAGCAAGGGTGTGGGTTTATACACGTTCCTCTGTGAACAAACACATGGGAAGTCTCTTGAAAATTAGCCTGAGGCGTAGAACAGCCAACGTGAAAAACCATAAAAGTGGCGACTTGGTAAAACGATGGAGGTTTTGTAGGCTCATGTGAACATAAAGTTGCATAACTGCTGTCTATTTGGGAAACTTCAAAGCTGGTCTCGTAGTTTTAACTCTCAACTTTCTCAATTCTAACTATTACCATTTGTGTTGGACCTTTTGTTGTAATTACAAAGAAGGCTTACTGTAGTTACAGCTGCTAACTGTAATCAGTCCGTTTTAGTAAAAGAGAAATAAGCTTGAGACTTGAAACTAGATTTAAGAAACTATCTTTATTAAGTTATCCAAAAAGATTTTTGGTGCTGTCTTCTTTACCTTACATGTTTTTTTTGTTTTTTTTTTCTTTAGTTTGCCATCCACTCCAGTAACAAACCTGGATATCTGGAGACTGAACCTGAATATAACTTCTTAAGCATGCACAAGGTGTTTTCCAGAGTTGAATAAGTATGGAAAAGCAAATAAATGAATTAAGTAAAAAATTAAAAAAAAAAAAAAAATAATGATAATAATAATTTGACTGTTTTCTATGCAATCGTCAATCCATCCATTTATTCTTAAATCCCAGCCTTAACAGAAATCTAAAGTTTATTTTCTCTTTAAATGATAAATGTCCTGTACTTATTTAACTCTGTGTCTAGTCCAGAAGACCCCAAAGCTCATAACGTGACACAATTCAGTCATTCACCTATTCAAGCACCCATGCTGATAAAAAGAAAGCACAAATAATAGCAATGTCTTTTTGTGGAGCATTGACTGCGGCTTTTGTAGAGAAGATTACTTGGATGTGTTCTCACAGCCTGCAGGAACGGTGGAATTGGGATGCGGTATGCTTCAGTGACACAGACTTCTTTCAGAAGTTCATAATAATAATAATTTTTGCTTTGAAAGCAACTCGATGCACATCCAAATTAGTACCTCACATGGAAGTGGTTCAGATCAGATTATTTTGTGGGGGTGAAAAGATCAGAATTGTCTTGGAAAAAGTCAGATATGGGTCACGTATGAGCAAAAAAAAAAAGAAAAGAGGATTTGGGTCTTGTTTGCCTACTACTACACTGTTGCTAAAGTTGATGTGACGAGTGGAGGAGCTGTGAAAGACTTCAGTAAAGTTAAAGACCCGACAAGATGAAAGGGAGAAGAAGAAGGTAGTGTGTAAGAGCATGAGGGGTCATGAAGATGGCGCTTATATTCCCCTCTTGGGTTACGTCAGCCTGGGCCGCCTCTACATTCCTGAATCCATCTCAGGTTGTGCTCTGTCAGTGTCCAGTCAAATACTCAGACACCCTCATTTTAACCCAATAACCTTTGACCCTTTGCTTTTATTAGTAGCATGACTTTGAGCAGTGGAACATTTTTCTGTCTTGTATGGTTTCTGAAAGCATGAGACAGCAGGGCAGATAAGCAGATGAGGGATCCAGATGCAGCTTTTCTCTGTCTGCATGCGATCCTCTGACCGGGAAGATAAAAACGAGCAGGAACTAACCGTCCCATCCTTTCCACCCCTTGCACACCACTTGATAAGAGACAGATGGGGAAGATTGCAGCTGTGAACTCTGCTTTCATTGCATTGCGTATTTTAGGAATACCGAGAGTTTTTAGGCGACACGTGTTCAGAGCTTCGTTGCGGTTTTGGAGTGAAAATCCAAAACAAATGAAGTTGGTGAATTAGTCCGCAGACATGTGGCTTCCTTGTCTGCATGTCGAGCTAAAAGTGTATGTTGTCTCTCATCTTCATGTTGACGGCACTTTATAGACACTCCTCAGGTTCTTTGATCTGAGGAGTTTACTGCTTTCCTTGTAGATGGCTGCGCAGATTGTAGACTTGATAAAACACAATAGACCAACTTACTTTCATCTGAAACAAAGGATTTGTTTCAGCCCCCTGTCTTGGATACCTCTGGATGCTCGTGAAGCTCTGACTTGCAGCAGCAGACCTTTCAAAGGTTTTTCCTTCCGCTCAATTTTATTAAATTTTTTGTAAGGTATTTGTAAGATTCTTATGGGAGGATGTCGGTAATTTGTGAGATTCTTTGTTTGGGGTGTCAGTAACCATTTATATATAATGGAATCCTGTAGTTAATATAGTTAAATAAAGTCTATTCACATATTGAGACTAGAAACTACGTTTTTAGGATGACTTTTATTCTGCTACTCCTGTAGCATTATTTCTACTCCTGCTGTCAGACCTCTCTAATCCATCAGTACATTTTTTTTCTTCAGGAGGATATTTGCCAGTTTAGGATTATTTCCTCTTATATATGGCTCTTGACTATGCGAAACGATAACTCATCGAGCTCCAAAGCAGAGCTGCTGAGAGGTCCAGAGGTTTTTGCACACAGTAACTGGATCATCTTGGCAAAGAGAGGATTGCAGGGAGCAAACAATAACCAGCCTCTTTTGTTTTCTTGCTTTGCTCCAAAGTGCACTCAACAACAGTAACACGCAAAGGAAGGAGACGGCATTAAAGTAGACATACTGTGGTGCTAGCACCGAACCATGAAAAACCAAATAGGCCATGTGAGCAAAATACCTGTGCTGCCTTATAAAGCGTGATCGCTGTTGGCAATAAGAACAGCTCAGTCTGTGAAATGTTTACTCACATTAGAGGGAGTGGGGAGGTGTTGCAGACAGGATAAGAAAATGAGTTGTAAGTGTAGGGTGGCTGGAGGGAAAGGGTGGCTCATTTATTTTCCCGGCAAAGTTTCCACTTACCAGAATCTGCATGGCTTTAGACTGGCTGGCTCTCTCTGGATAAGGGGGTCTACAGGGCTGTTGCACAACGTAGTTAGCTGCGGGGTTGCACAACTTTCTCTCCTCTCTGAATCTACTGACTCGCGTAGCAGTGCGTCCAGCTGGCCCCCTTGTGAAGAAGCAGGGTTTTAAGAGGAGATAACCGGAGTAACACTGTCCCCTCCTCCCTCTAAGACGAGCTGTTCCATTTGTTTCTTTCTGCTCTTGCTGTGTCCCTGCTAGTAAATCCATCTTAGAGGCACACTGAAGGCATCAGAAGTCCACTTTCTGTGGTTTTCCTGTTTTCTCTTCCAACACTGTAACATTAGGCATACTTTAACTCCCATGTTGAACTTGCATTTTGAAGCTCTTTGTATGTTTGGTAAGTGGTGTGGAGAGGTTCAGAATTGAGCCCAGATGTGTCGGGACTCTGTTGCGTAACTTTAGGCTGCACGGTACCAGCGCAGGCATTTCTAAAAAAAAAAAACAGAGAAAAAAAAAAAGGTTTCTGACTCACGGCAAGTTTCAGTTGATGAACTTATACTTTGCTCATCTGTGCTTCAGTAATCAGCCAGTGAGATTCATAAAAAATCTCAATTTAAACAGGTCAAAACTTGTAAGTTGCTTAAAGTCGTTACACACAAATGACACAATATGTGTGTAATGACACAAACTGAGTCACAATCAATCAATCAATCAACTTTATTAAAGACGCAGAATAGGTCCATAGTGTGAAGATCTAAAAAAAGAAAACAATAATAAAATAATAAAATACTCACATTAGAGGGTATTTTATTATTTATTTTATTATTTATTTTATTTATTTTTATTAAACATAAAAACAAATTCAGTTTTTATGTATATTAGAATATCACATAATCTATAAGAGCTTCAGATTTAAAATTTAATTACAAAAAAAAAACTTTTAGTGTGTTCATGTCTGAATGTTTAGTAGTCAGGTTGTTTCCTACTTAAAAAAAGCCACATTTTGCAACAAATCTCCATTCAATATATTTTAAGTTCCCCTCTGTGAACTGTGGCAACACCATTGCATTGCTGTCATGTTTGATTCTTTAAAGCATCAAGTATTATTTTTGCTATGTCTAAAAGCCTTATTTATGCAGCTCCCACCTGAGGAGTAAAGACAAAACCAAAATGGAAATGAATTCAGAAGAGAACATGTATATTTGATTCTAAGAATTCAGAGAAGATTAAAGAACAAAAATGTAACGTGTAGGAACAGAATCGGAATTGGTCAGTTTTGGTCAGCTCTGCTCTGCAGGTCGGATACTAAAAGAAAACAGATTTTTCTATTTTTTAAATGGATTAAAACTAAAAACTACCTCTGTTTTTATTCTTTAAAGAAATCGGCCAACAAAGTTTACTTTGATGCATTTGCGTTTTGAATCAAATCTGATGGAGGTCAAGAACATGCTTCGATGATGAGTGATAATGTTGCGACTGTAAGGTCAACCTATTAATGTTGTTGGATCACTGTGTGAGATGTGTATCTATCTGCAAAGACATAAAGACAAACACATAAATTAGCTGCTTTTCTTTTGTGTTAGAAAGTTGTAAGGAATCATAAACAACATGACATTCGTGGTATTTGTTTCCAGATTTATGACTGCTTACATGACACAGTCAGTTTTTTTAAATGACAATCTTAACGCGCATTCCTCCTCTCTCTCTCTCCTTCCCTCCCTTCACTTATCAGATGTGGAGCAGATGGCAATCGACTGGCTGACTGGAAACTTCTACTTTGTCGATGACGTGGATGACCGCGTGTTTGTGTGCAACAAGAACGGCCAGACTTGTGTGACCCTGCTGGACCAAGAGCTGCATAACCCAAAGGGCATAGCCCTGGACCCGGCCATGGGGTGTGTATATTTACGCCTCAATCCTCCTGACCTTGTGTTGCCCTCTTATCCCAAGTGCTGCTTAAGCAATGCTTGGTAGGGAAATGCTGTCTTATGATCAGACAAGGTGCTGACCAAGCAGGCAGGCAGAAATCAAAGCACTATTTTCAGACAGAATCACTTCACAGCTTCCGACTTTAGGCTTCTGGGGTTAACCAGATTGCATGATTCAGTTCCTTTTTTTTTCTCTCCAAATGTTCTCTGTTTACCCTTCAGGGAACTTGATTTTTTTTTCCAACCTTTGCCAACCTGCTGCTCTTCTGATGCAGGAAACTGTTCTTCACGGACTACGGCTCCACGCCCAGGGTGGAGCGTTGTGACATGGACGGTCAGAACCGCACCAAGCTGGTGGACAGCAAGATCGTCTTCCCCCACGGCATCACCCTGGACCTGGTGAACCGGCTGGTGTACTGGGCTGACGCCTACCTGGACTACATCGAAGTGGTGGACTATGAGGGCAAGAATCGACACACCATCATTCAGGGTCTGCTGGTGAGTCTATAGGGAAGAGGGTGTGGATACCTGTTCACTGTAATAAATAATATACTGAACCACAACCACAGATGTTCTCAGAACCACCACATGCAGAATATACTTCACATCAGAAACAGCAAACATTTACTTGCCGACCATTTCAAGTTTAGAAGCAACACTATCCTCCTGTAGATCTATGCCCTTTCAGCCCTTTTTATTTCTCTTTCTAATGTTTCACAATAAGTGTCAGTTTTTACAGCTAATGTTCCTCTAAGCTATTTACTTTGGAGACACTTAAATATAACTTACCCAGAAGCAATAATCTCATTGAAAACATGGTTGTAGTAGTGATGGAACATTGGTTGTGTTTGCTTTTTGTCATAGATGGAGGTTCATGATATGAACCCCAAACCTCCAATATGTCGAAAATCTATTTATTGCCCACATTAGTCATATTGCTAGGCTTTTCAAACTATTTATAAATAACAAGTCAGTTGCTCTGTATCAGATTTCACCAGCTTCCCTGCCTGATGAAGAAAAGCAGCCCCACCTAATGACGTTTCCAACATCTTGTTTTAGACTTGTTTTAGACTGAGTCATGTTGACTCCTGTATAAGGCCCAAGTGTATTCTCAATGAGACGAGAGTATTAGGGATTTCAGTTGTTAGCTGTTTATAAAAGTTAGTAAATCCTGCAGGTGTTAGAAACTTGGTGTTAGTACTTGAGATCTCATGCTGAAAAACTCAAATTTTGAGTTGGCAAAGTTATATTTAACTTGTTTATGATATAAAGTGATTTAAATATAAGCTGTTAAGTAAATGAGGTTGTATTTTTCCTAATTGGTGTAGCTCTACAATTTAAGTTATGAGGGTTTTAGTTAGTCTTGAGTTTAATTCAAAGTTGCAGGAACCCTCCAAAGCTCACTCAGTGCATGTGTCCACTCTGCTGTCCCACTGCCTTACAGATTGAGCACCTGTATGGACTGACTGTATTTGAGAACTACCTCTATGCAACAAATTCAGAAGAAGGCAACCTCAACCCAAAGACGAGTGTGATCCGGGTGAACCGATTCAACAGCTCCGACTTCCAGGTGGTGACCCGTTTGGATCGGGGAGCCGCGCTGCACGTGTACCACCAGAGGCGCCAACCCCAAGGTGAGCGGCGTGGCAGAAAGTCTCGTGTCAAATTGGCATCAGTGACGCGTATCGCAAGAAGTCGTGTCGTTTAAAAACACAGACACTGAAAAATGTCTTGGCACTGCTGGTGAAAAGGTTTCTTGATTTATGTTTTTATTGCCATAGTAAAGCCTTAGACTGGGGATTTTATTTTTTTATTTACCCCGTAATCTGAGTTCATCAGGTCTGGAGAAAAGAAATCCATATTTGGAAACATTTTTAACACATTTAGTAGAGGTATAATAATTAATACTTTCAGTAATACATTTTAAGAAAGGCTACTTTTTATTTAAAACCCCATAACTTTGTTTCTTTTTAATATAAGTGTGACTAGAGACAAAGGCCCATTTCTTTTTCATGCCCTGATAACCAGGCAGGATGAAAATTAAGGTTCATCTTGCAAACATAATGAAAAGGTAGAAAAAAAAAGTTCTCCCAAGTGTACAAAGTCTTGGGATCAGAAAGACTTTGTATTACCAATATGAGGCTGACCACATACCAGTGAATTCCACTAAAGTAGTTTCTGTTCTAGGATTTCAAATGTAAACTTGTGAATTTAACAAAATATTGGCAGGTCAAATATTTTGCTTGTTGTTAAGGTGTCTGGCATCATAGTTTTTATTTTTATTTTATTTTATTACCAGGATGTTTAAAATTAAATTCTTGAGGATTTTACTTAAAAAAAGAAAAAATAATATTAGTGGAACTTAAATATGCATAAATTAAAGTATCTTTATCCTTTATTAAAGAATAAAAAAAATCTTTATTGGATGTCACTGACATTGTTTTTCAATACAGCTAATTGTTTTTCAATGTCAGCAACTTAAAATGACTATTTTAATGTTTTTAACAGTTTTACCAGAGGTTCTAATTATTTTGGAAGCCCATTACCATGGCGCTAAGCGTTTCTCTTGTTCCTGCTCAGTGCGCAGCCATGCTTGTGCCCTGGATCAATTTGGAAAACCTGGAGGCTGCTCCGACATCTGTCTACTGAGCAACAGCCACAAAACTCGTACCTGCCGCTGCCGCTCTGGATTCAGCCTCGGCAGTGACGGCAAGTCCTGCAAGAGTGAGCATCCTTTTCATCTTTCTTTGGAAACTTGCATACAATTTGTACGAGCCGTTCATTTCCTCCTAATCACTGCTTTTCCCTCTGCAGAACCAGAGCACGAGTTGTTCCTGGTGTACGGTAAGGGTCGCCCTGGAATCATCCGGGGCATGGACATGAACGCCAAGGTGCCTGATGAGTACATGATTCCCATCGAGAACCTGATGAATCCCCGAGCTCTGGACTTCCACGCCGCCAGTGAATTCATCTACTTTGCAGACGCCACCAGCTACATCATTGGCCGACAGAAGATTGACGGCACAGAGAGAGACACCATTCTAAAGGATGGTAACGCTCCACGACTTTCTGTTTTTGTGACTTTTAAATTCTTCTGATGTGCATCTTTTGGTTTGTCCTTGCATGTCTCAATTAATTCTGTCACTTGTCTTGATTATATCTCAGGCATTCACACAGTAGAGGGGATAGCAGTCGACTGGATAGGAGGAAACCTCTACTGGACCGATGATGGACCTAAGAAGACTATCAGTGTTGCTAGGTTGGAGAAGGCTTCGCAAACTCGCAGGACTCTCATTGAGGGAAAAATGAGCCATCCACGGGCTATTGTCGTGGACCCACAACACGGGTAAGATCATCAGGGGCTTCCTAGTTCCCATAAAAGGTGCAGATGTTATTTGTGGGTGCGTGAGCAGCATGTGGTTCACAATCTCAGACAGTGTTTGTGTGTGGCAGGCACCCTGTGTTCAACTGATCTGTGTACAGCTCCCTATCATAGATTGTCACGTATCAAAGCTGTGCAAGAAGCACTTCCTATCTCACTTGGAATGTGTCTCCTCCTCACCAGGTGGATGTACTGGACTGACTGGGAGGAGGATCCCACAGAAAGCAACAGAGGGAAAATTAAGAAAGCTTGGATGGACGGCTCACATCACCAAGTCTTCCTGACCAGCAAGACGGTGTTGTGGCCCAACGGCCTGAGTCTGGACATTCCCCAGGGCATCCTCTACTGGGTGGATGCTTACTATGACAGAATCGAGATGGTTTTCCTTAACACCACAGAGAGAAAGGTTTGGGAATGTTCTCACAATAAGCCGTGTTTTACCGTGTCGCGATGTTATCAACAACAGCAAAAAAAAAAAAAAAATTATTAGAAACATGGAAAGTTTTAAATCACTTATAACGTCTATAGGGCTATTTCTGAGTATTGTGATGACAACCAATTACAAGTATTTCAAATGTTCCAGACTCTTTTCTTCCTTTCCATTTATGGAAATATCCCCGTCACTCTTCCTGATCATCAGGATCTCAGGCACCAAAGTAAACGGCCAATGTGGTCAAACAGAATATTGCACTTTTTACTGCCTTGCATGCAACATTTGCATATCAATAATACACAAATGTTGCCTCCAGGTGTTCTGTTGTGGTGGTGGTATTGCCGACATGAATATTATATGTAGTGAAACGCTCTTTACACTCTGTTTGAGAGAAGCAAGCCTTTCTGGAAATCCTTTAAATTCCTCTTGTGCAATTGTTCTTCGGTCTCTTCGATAGAGTTCAGCTGCTTTATGACTTATTTTTTGACTTATTTTCAAGCCCAAATGTACTTCATAAAGTTGCCGGTCCGTGCTCATTTTTCTCTTAATCTGAAGAAGTGATTTGCCTCTCTGATTTAACAGGTCGTCTATGAGGGCCAGGAGCTTAACCATGCATTCGGCCTGTGCCACCATGGAAAGTTTCTGTTCTGGAACGAGTACCGCGGCGGGAGCATCTACAAGCTGGACCAGGAAACCAAAACCGTCACTTTGCTTCGCAACGAGAGGCCTCCTATATTTGAGATCAGGGTGTACGACGCTCACCTACAACAGGGTACGTCGTGCTTTCAAATTTTAATTCGAGCGTGTTTAAGCGACGCGGTAACAATTTTCTCGCCCCTGTTTTTTCTTTCTTTGTTTGTTTTGTTTTGTTTTTCTTTCCGTGCAGGCACAAATAAATGCAGAATAAACAACGGCGGCTGCAGCAGTCTGTGCCTCGCCATTCCTCACGGCAGGTCCTGCGGCTGCGCCGACGATCAGATCCTTGACGTCGACAACGTCACCTGCAAAGGTACTTAGCTGCTTTCCTGGACAATGAATTTTTCTTAGGGCTGGCTTGCTTGTGGCAGCTGTGGAAAATTTATTAATCAGCGGGATTTGAGGTTAGGAATTCTTGGCTGCCCTTTTTGGTTTTGCAAGTTCGACTTTTCCAAGTATTTTTCTGGAAGTGTTACACACATTCACAACAGTCAGACACATGTACTTCCTCTACAAAGTGTCTCAAAGATCAAATTAATGCATATCAATCACTTTTTTTGTGATGTAATTAAGGACAACAACACTTTAACTACATAACATGGAAAAGGAATAGTTTTTCCAACACAAAAAAAACAATAAAATAGTTGGTGCACACTTGGCTTTAAAGAAACGCACCCAAGGGATAATATCTGCAAAATGTTTAAAACCGGTCTTAAATTTCAGAGATAAAAAAAGTCTTTGTTTCGTTTTAGTGCTCACTTCACGTCTTTGTGAATTATCTGTGTCCTGCTTCCACCCTGATCTCATCTCCAGCCAACCCCTCCTACGTTCCCCCGCCCCAGTGCCAGCCGGGAGAGTTTGCCTGCAAGAACAACCGCTGCATCCAAGAGCGCTGGAAATGTGACGGGGACAACGATTGTCTGGACAACAGCGACGAGGCCCCTGACCTCTGCCGTAAGCGCGTGGCATCGCATCATTGTCATGGATACAAAGCAACACACGGATAAACAGAATTACGTTTAATGGCTCCGGCTAACACAGACTGACAGAGCACGTAACAGAGTTTCCAGGATTTGTCTCTTTCCATGCAGGGTGACGTGGTTTTTTTTGTTGTTTTTTTTAAGGTGCCAACTTTAGTCCTCATTAGCTCAGTCCTTCAAGAAAGAGCTCATAATTATCCTGGATCCTTTCCTTGCTATCTGTTTAAGAACAGGGTTCAGTCTGGGAAAGTGTGTGGGAAAAAAATGTTTGATTTGATTTCAGGTCTGGAGAAGTTAAGAAAAAGAAAAGGGTTTGGTTTGGAAATTGCATTTCCAGATTTTATTCCCTCTCCATTGTCTGAATGTTCTGTCCTTTTTCTTTGTAATTTCTTTCTTGCTTTTATTCTTGCTGGCATCACACCGCCTTTCTTTCCTTGTATCATTCATACCTTCCTTTCTTGTCACCCTTTCTCTTTTCTTCCCTTTCTGCCCTTTCCTTGTGTGTTTTATTTGCTTGTTTTCTTCCTTGTTCTTTGTTACTTATCATCCATCCTTTACTCATTTTGGCTTGCTATGCCTAATTACTTAGATTTCTTGCTCTTTTTCTCCCTTCTTTTCCTTCTGTTACTTCTTAATTGTTTCCTCTCCTGTGTCATATATCTCCTTCTTCTCTGCATACGTTTTTCTTCTTTGTCTGTCCTTCCTTGTTTCTTGTCCCTCCGTTGTGTGATTCCTTCAAAGGCCTCTTTCCTTTCGCAGACTCTTTAAATAAAGTCTGTACTATAAACTTATACAATTTTTATTATTTTATGGACTAAGCAGTATATATAACCACTGATTAATGCTATATGCCTGAAAATAAATTACGTTGCTCAGAGAGAATTTAAAGTTTTCGTTTGTGTATTTCTTCCTCCAGACCAGCACACTTGCCCTGCAGACAGATTCAAATGCCAGAACAATCGCTGCATCCCGCTGCGGTGGCTTTGCGATGGCGACAACGACTGCGGCAACGATGAGGATGAATCCAACACCACCTGCTCTGGTACTTACAAGATGCACATATAGTTGAATATATTTTTAAATTTGTATTTTGTATGAAATTTTTAACCAGATTAAAAGTTTTACCCTTTAAAACAATACATGTCCCATGTTTTTCTGCAAAAAAATGTTGCTTTAAATATTATTTATGACAATATTCTATCAGCATAAATTATAACAAATCCCACCCTACTCATGTTGGTGAACCAGATTTACATATATACAGTACATGTGAGTACATCTCAGTTAGAGTATTATTAAAAAGTTCAAAAGGTGAAGTTGTTTCTTCTTTATAGATTTATTGTGATATATTTCAAGTGTTCACTTCTGTTCATTTTTGTGATTATGGCCTGTGCCTAATAACAAAAAATTGTTTGGAATATTGCATAAGTGGGGAAGATTTAAGACATTAAAGTTGTTTAGAAGACCATCGTTGACAGTACAGTAAAAGAGAATCTGTGATCAATTTTTTTCTTGTTTTTTTTTCTTGCCAGCTCGCACTTGCCCACCAAACCAGTTCCTCTGTACCAGTTCGCGCTGCATCCCCATCTCCTGGACATGTGACCTGGACGATGACTGTGGAGATCGTTCAGATGAGCCAGATTCCTGTGGTGAGTTCTCCCTGCAACTTTTCTTTTTTTGTTTGTTTGTTTTGCTCGACCGTTTAACGTTTTATAATAACACAAGATGCATTTCACGTCTTCTCTGTCTCTTCCTCACAGCCTATCCAACGTGTTTCCCTCTCACCCAGTTTACCTGCGCTAATGGCCGCTGCATAAATATCAACTGGCGCTGTGATAACGGTGACGAACTTTGTCCTTCAACTCCCATTTAAAGCTTAAAAACAGCACTACGAGTAATTAAAAAAAACAAAAAATAAACCCCCCTGTGCCTGATTTTTCTGCAGACAATGACTGTGGGGACAACAGCGATGAAGCCGGCTGCAGCCACTCTTGCTCCAGTGTGCA